>JAQFYG010002764.1:0-13891 GCA_034694325.1 Entomobrya corticalis
ATATAAACACCATCTCTTTTTGTATGTATCAATTTGTTGATGAAGTTTGCTCTAAATAAATTCAATTCAATTCAATTCAAAATAATGTAAAAGATTCAGCATGTATGCTTGAATGTGAAAGGCTTCTTTATAGTATTTAAATAGCAAAGTTGTCTAAGATAAAGTAAACAGACTATTTACTATTGAATTTTTGAAATACTCAGAGTCTACTTTTAATAAACCAGAATGGGACTAGAGTGCCCAAATAAAGGAAGTAAGATGTTAAAGTTTACTTATGTGAATTTCTACACTCTTCAGCAGAAAAAAGCGCTCAAAATAATTAAAGTTATTATGTGTATTCTAATTAATAAGCAAACTAATGTCTTTTGTGTCCTTAATTTAATATTTGTTCTCTTCAAAAGCAATTTTTGGTAAATCTATTGTATAACTGTTGTAAACTTTTAGATGGTTATATAACATAAGCATTAAAAGCGTAAAAATGTACAAAAACTGTATCAGGTAGTTGGCTGTGTCCACCATCATTGGTAAACAATATAATAATTGGACACCTGACAAAATCAAATTGCAAACAAAACAAAAATACCATAAGTTACATAAATAGTGCTAAAATATCCTCATACTTTACACCAAAAGGAAATGAAAATCAATAAAAGCTACACTAATACCCAATCATTAATAAATTACAAATCAGTAAATATAATTGTTTGGCCTTCATAACTACTTTTCTTAAGCATCTCTGATAAAATATTAAACTTTTGCAATTTTGGCATACCATACTTGATTTAGTTTGCTCACATGCTGAATGCAATAGTTTTAACATTTCACCTTTGTAAAATGACTCCAAATACTTAAGTGTAAAAACAAACAAAAATAAGAGTCTTAAAAATCTATAAATCATGTCTTTTTTCAAAGTACAAAAACCAATAAAGATTGAGTGTACCGTTATGCAAGTTCATATAGTAAAAATCGATTTATATAAGACTTTGTCAAAAACCGCTGTCCACTTAAAATTTCGATTTTTAATGAACTCATTTAATTTATGGGTCGTTTTCCAAAAACCAAAATTATAGTCATTAACTTATGATAATAAAAATAGAACTATAGTCTACTTGACTTTGACTTTGAAAAAAAACCTACATATTATAACTCAAGGTGATGGCTACTCGTAGTATTTTGACAGATTCTCATGCACAAAAGTAGTAAACATCAGCAGCACATCGCACAAACAACATGGTGTCATGAGATTAGCTATTTCTAATCAGTTTGTTTTAATCGACAGCTACAAATTATGGATCCAATAAGTTCTGTCCGATCTACTCCAAGATCATTTAAACCTCGAGTTAATGTCAACTCAAACATGCAATTTTTCTATAATTGGTTTGCATCCATTGGAATAAGCCGTGTATACATTTCTCGAACATCAAGGGGCGAAATAAGAAAAGAACATGTGACCACATGGCGTCTACTGCTTTACATTTTGCTCAGGTGTAACTTAGCTATAAAAATTGGATTTCTATTTTATTTACTATGGATTGGTCTTTTTCCTCCGGAAAATATTGAACCTCTTGACTTTCTGACTATTTTGGGAATAGCGATATGGATTGTATTAGCAGGTGTTGCTGTATACTCGGACTACTATTTTGGTCAAATTTTTCCCGGTTTTGAGTTATTTTGTGCATTTTGGGATGTCCAGTCTGATATTTATAATAAACTATCAGAAGAAAATAAAGAGGAATATAAAAAGGAATTAAACCATTCGGCGAAAGTTCGGACAATTTTTCACACGTAATATTTTGCCTTCTTTGCAAATGTTGTTACGATTTAAGCTTAGAAAATTGTGCCTGATTTTTAACAAAAAATATTTTTACAGGTGTTGTGCACTAAATGCTATGGTTGGCCTTGCAGTCCAGTATGTAATGGATCCGAAAGGATTAATGTTCACAGGCTACCTTGTGGAAAACGATTCATTTTTCGTTTTATTAATTTTCTTGGTTCATGAAGAATTAACTCTACTTTCCATGTGGTATCAAGCAGCATCCATAATTTTGATTCCGGTGCTGGTCAGCAGGGAATTAACTGTCACTCTGCGTTTTCTAGAGAAAGAGCTTATTCGGTTGTTCCAAATAAACTCGTCCAAAATGTTAAGAAAAAAATCTCAAAAGTCGGCTGACTTTGACTATGAGGATAGAGGAGAGTCCTTGAAGTTTGAAAACATAAGACGAGATGAGAAAATGAATAATGAGGATGGTCTGTACAACATAGATTTAATTCTTGTGGAATATCAACGTTTAGAAATAATCTCTGATCGCTTTGAAGACATTTCTAGTTTCATCTTTCTGATTACCCGAATCATTTACTGTACCCAAGTCACTTCGGATGTTTTTGTGGGGATTCAATTGATGAAAATTGGAGACATGTTGGGAGTTGGATTTTACGCTGCAGATTGTACGGCAGGAATGAGCCATTTATTTTTCTGTTTGCATTCGATGGGGAGGTTGGATGAAGCTATGCAGGATTTCCAAAATGCTCTCATTTCATATTTCTCATTGAGCACTTCTAAAAGAAAGTATCAATTAAAAATTGTGAAAGCTTTTAGAGAAATTCGAGTGTGTCTAGGGCCTAGAATTATTAGAAAGGGCACTGCAGCAGAAGTAATTTTTGATCTTTTAAATTATTATATTTTGGCGGCAATGTGGTAAGAAACAATTATAAAATTGTCGAAGGTGTGGAAATTGGCCAAGATTGGTTTACCTACCCAACGTTAACAGCTCTGTTTTTTTCAAAAGTATTGATTTTCTTTATGTAAATAAACTTTAATCTTATTTCTAAAATAAACTTTTATTCAATTTTTTCTATAATTTTATAGCGTTAGAGCTCATAATTATTTCAGATATTAGCACCGTTCCACACAAAGCAATCAATATGACATAAATAATTAATACATGTTTTCCATTTCCAGTTAAACTCAAAGAATTTTGAGATTCCCTTGCTTTGTAAGAATAATATGAACCATTCCCACTATTCCTTAATTTTGGAACAACCACAAATGTTTCTCTCCAGCTTTTCATTTTCCTCCAAAATTCCATCACTCCACTTTCCATCCTTTTCCGAACTTCTAATTCAATTTCTCGATGAAATACTCCTGCAAACAGCCAACCAACAGTTTCTTGATTAAAACTTATTTTTGTAAAATGACACCACTTTTCTTTTTTACCTTCAGTCAAACTAACAAACTTTGTCATTACTTCTTTTCTCTTTGGCCTTGAAACAACAGTAACCAGTTTGTTATAATCCCGATTTTGCAAGCATTCTTTCAAATTAACTCCACAACCCATTTTGTCCCAAAATAAAGAATACTTTGAGCTAACTTTGTCCATGCTCCAGTTGGTTTGACGGATAAAACCAGAATATACTGTGGGATTTAAATTCATAAATAAAATGAAATTGTATGCTTTCTCATCAGCTAATCCCAGGTCAATCAAAGGATATTCAACATCAGAGTTTGGAATGAATGTGTAGTTCAAATTTACCAGGTCATTAAATCCGTCCAAAACTAAAGGCGGTGGAGGCACTGCAATCCTGGAAGTGAATGTACCCTCGTATCCTACATGAATCATTATGCAACTTATAGAGATTATCACTTGTATTTTGGCTCTCCATTTCCGAATATCTTGTCGAAAAACTAATTTTATTAGAATTAGCAAGCTTTTTTGAATGTTTATAAAATTGTTTGTTCCTTCTTTGAGATTTATTGCTGAAATAATGGAAAGCAAAATGAAACCTACAGCAAACAAAAGCCATTCTAATCCCGAATATGGTCCCTGCCAATATTCTATAGAGTTTGTTTGCAATTTTAGATTCGTATCGCAATATAAAAGATCCAGTACGTCAATCCTTTGAATGAAGAGTGACGTCTTTCCGGGTACAAACTCCGGGGAGAATTTCACGTCATTTTGTCTACTACTTGGATATGTAGTGAATTTATACCATTTTGTGTATAACTCCCAGTTTGAAACATACAAACTGGAATATTTTATCGAATAGTTGAACTTTTCTGCAGTTTCTTGCACCAATTGATTATAGATACCGGAAAAAATTAGATCAAATTTTAATGTCGTCTTCTTGTCCCGTATTGGCATATACGTCAAAATCCTAGGACACGATCTAAAAATTAACTGCTTTTCTAACAAAGGCCAATCTACTCCAAAATTTGATAATTGAGAATTTATTTTTGGAAAATTTTGCGTTTGATTGATGACTTCATTTAGTGATCTCAGATACGTGAATGGGTTTATGTAAAAATAATTAAACCTATTTATACTTGTCAATGTGCTTATACGTTTATTTTCAACCAGAATGACGACGAAACAACCAAACGAAATTGTTCCATCACCATTACTGTAGAGCTCTTCCTGAATTTTTCTGATTGTTAGAAAAGTAGAGATTGAATACAAAAATATTATTCGGTTTGATTCTTTTAATGGAATAAAGTTATCATGCTTTGGTGTTTTAAAATACCAGAGAACCACAGACAAAATAGGAGTTTGTCGTAAACGGCTTTTGGGATAAAGACTGATGTCATGTAAGCGCTTCAAATATAAGCGTTGATTTGAGCTAAGTGTATTGATTTTTTCGTTGAAAGTTATCCTGAGAAGCCATGTAATATCAAATTTGTATGCATTTTGCAACAAAATGTGGTGATCAAGTATAAGCAGGTCGCTACTTTTTAAATTATCTAGATGAAAGGAAATAATAAGAAAGAAATCGGAATTTAGAAAATTTTCACCTGTGAATACGAAAATGGGTTCGGTCAACATCCCAGTACAAAGAAATAAAATATAAATTAGTTTTTCGACATACATGTTTAATTCAATTTATTTTGTACTTTACACAAAATAAAAAGTTGCAAATTTAGTGTCCGATCAGCATAAACTTAATCTGTTAATGCACTACTCTTATCTTTATCACAAATTTGAGTTGCTTAGAATGCCAAAAGCGTAAAGTACCACAAGTGCTAAAGGGGCCATCACAATATCATTTTCAGTTCAATTAGATTAATGTATTTGATACTGATGAAATTATTGGATTCGTCGACAAGACACGCGCTTACGCGCTTTTATACTTAATATTTTAATATTTGCTTAAGTTATGACTTACGTACTATAAGAGACTGCGGAAATAAGCATGGAGTCACATTTTTTGGAAAGTTTGAAGTCAATGTTTATGATAAAAAAATTTTAGAATGATTCAAGATTCAATAGTTTTTAATTGGATAGCCGGTACATTTTTGTTTTCAATAGACTGCAAATATTGTGGGGCAACTGCCTCAAAGGAAAAATTCCAAATTAGAACAGAATGTCACTTGGATAAATGTCACGTAGACAACTGCCACAAAAATGTTTTCCCGTATTTCAAAACATTTTAAATTTTTTGCAATGTTTTCGCCAATTCCAAAATACTTTCATCATTTATAAAAATGTCTTCATTAGTTCCGGTCAATGCATTCATCAATTTAATGACGAATAATCTTAAGTCTCCGCTGACTAACCTAACCTGACAAAATTGGTGAAAACATTTGCAGTTCTCCACATACGCCGGACAAAAAAGCCGTTCTAAAACTGACAAACTAAGCTGTTTATGTTAAAATATGAATAGAGACGGTGAGTTGAAGCTATACAAATTGCCAATAGTCAATATGTACCTATTTTGTGCTCAGTCAACTAACTATTTGTACTCAACTCAAACTTAAAATACACGCTTACAAAACTCACTTATCATTTTTACCGGCCACTTACCACAACTTAAAAGAACATCAGACTGAAGTAAAAAATTTATGTTCCTAATTAACGTACTAGCTTTTTTAAGTAAGTAAAACCAACAAAATTTTGCCTTATATTTTGAAAACATATAAAATATTGTTTTAATTTCTGCAAAAAATGTTATTGTTGCTATTCCTTGTCCCACCCAAAGTACCACAAATATCACTAGCACGTTTCCACTAGTTGTAGGAACTTTAAGTTGATTTAATATGCCAATATCCTTGGCAAGATAGCTGTGTCGAAGAAAAGCATTCCACATTTGAAACATCCCCGACTCCTTAGCTGACTTGACTCGTTTAAGAATAAATGGTGGGATTGATCCATATAAAGCAAACACGGAATAAGTTTTAAAGTATGTTTCCTTTCCAATGTGTAAGTTTTCTGTAATATTCGGATTGCGATATATCATTTTTGTGTATTTCCTAATACTTGGAGCAGAGGTGACAATTGCGGTGCGTTTACCATCAAGTAGTTCATTTGTTAAAAGTTTTTCTTCATAATCCCTACTGTTTTTTATGATTTCTGACCCTACATCCCACATTTCTACAAAGAATCTTTTAGATTTTAGATCTTTTAAAATATTGTTGATAAAACTTTGTATTTTTGGTAGTATACTAGGATGTAAATATGAGTTTTTCAGAATATTGGAATTTTGTTTTTCGATTTTGGATATGTTTACTGTATCAATTGAAATTGTTTGATTTACATAGTGCATTTCTGACTCAACTGAAACAAGTATATCAGTTATATTCTTAGTGTAGTCCTTTGCTTCCAACAAATGATTTTCGTTAATCCAGCTTATTGATGTACCACATCCATAATCAGGGTGAAACCAAATTTTGTTAATTTTTGCATAAATGGTAAAGTTTTGTTCCAGCAGACTTTGGCTGTCTTTTAGTTGTATATTTTTTCTTGGAATTATCATTTCGTACATGTTGTTATTTCGATATGCATTACTTAATACTGTTGTTGCTACTGTTAAAACATAAAACATAATCTGACCTTTTAACCTTGACACAATTTCTGGGAAATTGTCACTTTGTTGCAGATATTGTGTCATAACAAACCAAGAATTTGCCTTAAACTTTGTAACCCAATCATTTTTACTATTGCAATTAGAAAGCCATGAAAGCGTACTTGCCGTGACTACGGCGGTAACAAGTATAAGAATCCAAGATAATAAGTCGAAGGGCTTAAGTAACTCTCTAAATGGCAGTGAAGTTGTACCAACAAAACCACAAGCTACAAATTTAAGACTGCTTGTTACTTCTTCAAAATTAACTTCATACGTGTGTGGATGATTGCCAAAGTACATTTGAGGACCAAGCCCTATTACTCCGTATTGAAATCCTCCATCTCTGGTTTTACCATTAACGCAAGTACTATATTTTAAGCCAAAAGTTTTCCTTATTGTAAAATTTTTTATAATGGATTTCCATATATATGAATTGATATAAGCTTCATTCTCGGTCGGAATTTTAGATGAAAATACGCGAGTTGGTAAGGCCTGTAGAAAGCCATATCTTTTATCGCACTTTCCAAAGAATTGAACAAATTTCCGAGCTATTTTGCCCAGGTATATATTTGTGGTCGCCCAAGTTGTTTGTTCATGTGGCGCTGGGAAACCTTTTGAGGCGATTCCTTCAAAATTCTGATATTCGCTGGATATTCGAGTAAATTTTGGTATGATTATCACGTCATCTTTATTGCGACCTATGATTTTATACCTGGAAAGCACGTTAATTACACAAATTTAGATATCATAGTATGTATTTAGTGTGTCGCCATACCCTTTGATCAGTTTTATGATTATTATATTACTTACCATGGTGCACACATCAAGCAAGATATATAAACTGACTTTATGACTGTTTGACTGTCAATATCTCGTTGGTAGAAATCCTCCGTAAGAAACAAAAAGAACAAGTCCAAGCTTGCCAGTGGCTGATGGTTAAAAAAAATATTTGATGTTTTACTAATGTGCTTTGGCACAACATTCTTTTGCAAAGTTTTCATCAATTCCGCGTTTCCCTCAGTTTTTGAAGACGAAACCAATATGAATTTATTTGGCTCCAAAGAGGGAAATGATACCTCTAGTACTTGATGTAATCCAAGATAATTGAAAACACTTGGAATATGTCCATAGTCTAGCTCTTTGTGAGAAGGAAAAAGAAAAACGTACATTTTCCCGTTCCATGGTTTGGATTGACTAGTAAAGTTTAATAAATTTAATTTCCCGCAGTAAAAAAGTTTGTGCTTTATACCATTTTCGTCAATCCTCCATCCTCCTTTAAATTTTTTAAATAATTTTAACCGTGAACAACGCCTTTTATGACTCTTTGAATATAAATTTCGAACAAGCAGTGGTTTATCGATGTTACCAAAATCCACGTGTTTAAATATGTCGATAATGATGAGAGGAGTCTTTTCCTCTGAAATGTAATGAATGTATTCTTTTAAGTTTAGTAAACTGACATAGTCTTGTTTATTGGGAGTTTTGGAGTTTTCATTATGTTTTAATGGTTTGGAATTTTGATATTCTTGTCGGTTAGCGCCACATTCGGGGAAATAATGAATAAAATAAAATATGACGAGTGTCTGCAATCCAACAATGCTGATCATTTTATTTCAATTCTGATATTGTTTTGTTTGGTATAAGAAAAAGTAAAAAGCGATAGCAAAATCGGGTTTCTAAGTAAATCAAATAAATAAATGTATAATTTATAACCATAAAATCTAGCTGCAAGTAAGTAAGCTCGTGTAAATATCTTATTACGGTTTAATGCTGATGCAAGTAAAATCAGTGTATTGGTTTTATGGCTTGTACATACACTTTTATCTTAACTAAATACCTAGTTAGGTAACACAACTAATTAAATTAAATTTTCAATTTGTTAATTAAGCTTTATGTCAATATACATGCATATATAAGCGTTATAACAGCATACTATCTATTACGTATATAAATGCTAAGAATTAAAGGTTTGTGTAGAAATTATGCTTGAATTTAAAACACTGTAAATCGGACAGCATATAAATATTATATTTTACTTACTTTAAAATACGTGTGATGTACCCTAGCAAAGACAAAACTATGTCCTGACTTCACCAGAAATGTGTAAATGCTAAAATTCAATCATTGTTAGAGCATCATTTTTAATTTACCTTTAATTTTGATTTTACATAACTGGGTCAACAACAAAACTTTTAAAATGCAAGCAAAATTAATGCAGTTGTACGTACGTAGTAAGCAAGTGATCCGACATACAGTGTACTTTCTCTATAAGAACATCCCACATAAGAAAGCCTCTCTTCAAGAAAAGGCTGCTGCACCGCCCTTCAGTTTGAAAGGTATTTCGGCTCTATATAAAAACATCTCTCTACAAGAACACCTCCGTGTAAGAACGGCCTTTTCTCGGAACTTTAGTGTCAATTGCATTGAAAATTGAAATTTACCTCCATATAGGAACAACTGGCTTTTGTCCTCTACAAATTCACTTCAGTGTCATATGATTTTGAAAAATTCAAAACCATGCACTTTAATTTTGCGTGTTGTTACTTTTACCTTACAAGAAAGTCAACACGCCCACTTGTTTGCACGGTAACTAAACCAAATTGCCAGAACTACAATTCAGTCAATAAATACAGCTTCCATATCCGCCAACAAACATTCATATAAGTACATGTTTTCCTAAGGAGAGTTTTTCTGTATAGGAACACCTCCAATTATATTAGAACCGAAAAATTCCTTCCCCTTGGGGTGTTATTATAAAAAGGGTGCACTGTGCGATGTGTGATACATAAGGGTGTACTGCTTTGCATATCTCATATTATGCTTACATACTCTCCTGCATACGTATTTCTTCGTAATAAAAACCGGACCTCTACTAGAAACCAGCCTCTAATAGTAGCCGGAGGCAAAAGATAAATTTTCAGGATGTCAGGAGGATTCCCCGGACCAGTGAATAGTGAAAGATAATTTATGTATCGATTTCAAGTAATTATATTTTACTCAAATTTTAAGAAAACTCCAAATTAATTCAAATTCTAATTACTTAATCGCCAACTTAAAATCGTCAACTACTGCGATAGTTTTATGTTACTAATTAACGTACCAGCTTTTTTAAGTAAACGAAACCAAAAAACTCTCGTCCTATATTTTAAAAACATATAAAATATTGTTTTTATTTCCACGAGAAATGTTATTGTTGCTATTCCTTGTCCCACCCAAAGTACCACAAATATCACTAGCACGTTTCCACTAGTTGTAGGAACTTTAAGTTGATTTAATATGCCAATATCCTTGGCAAGATAGCTGTGTCGAAGAAAAGCATTCCACATTTGAAACATCCCCGACTCCTTAGCTGACTTGACTCGTTTAAGAATAAATGGTGGGATTGATCCATATAAAGCAAACACGGAATAAGTTTTAAAGTATGTTTCCTTTCCAATGTGTAAGTTTTCTGTAATATTTGGATTCTGATATATCATTTTCGTGTATTTCCTAATACTTGGGGCATAGGTGACAATTGCGGTCCGCTTACACTCAAAAAGTTCATCATTTAAAGTTTTTTCTTCATAGTCCTTATAGCTGTTTCTAATTTCTAAATCAACATCCCATATTTTTACAAGAAAAGCTTCCAGATCTTTTAAAGTACTGTTGATAAAACTTTGTATTTTTGGTAGTATACTAGGATGCAAATATGAGTTTTTAAGAATATTGAAATTTTGTTTTTCAAGTGTGGATGCGTTTACTCTATCAGCCCAAATTGTTATATTTACATAGTGTATTTCAGACTCGATGGAGACAAGTCTTTGATTTATATCGTTGACGTCTTTTGCTACCAACAAATGATTTTCATTAATCCATCTTATAGATGTGCTACCCGCATAAAAATTGTTAAAACGAATTTGATTAATTTTTGCATAAATGGTAAAATTTTGCACTAGAAGACTTTTACTGTCCCTTAGTTGTATATTTTGTCTTGGAATTATCATTTCGTACATGTTATTATTTCGATAAGCGTTACTTAAAACTGTTGTTGCTACTGTTAAAACATGAAACACAATCTGACCTTTAAAACTTGATACGCTTTCTGGGAAATTGTCACTTTGTTGCAGATATTGAGTCATTACGAACCAAGAATTGGCTCTAAAATTTTTAATCAAATATGTTTCACTATTACAAATATAAAGCGACGAAAGCGTACTTGCCGTAATTACTGCAGTAACGAAAATAAGAATCCAAGAAAGTAAGTCGAAGGGCTTAAGTAACTCTCTAAATGGCAGTGAAGTTGTGCCGACAAAACCACAAGCAACAAATCTAAGGCCAGTTGTTACCTCTTCAAAGTTAACTTCATACGTTTGTGGATGATTGCCAAAGTACATTTGCGGAACAAGTTTTATAAGTCCATATTGGAATCTCCCTTCTCTAGTTATACCATTAACGCAAGTACTATATCTTAAGCTGTACGATTTCGCCGCTGTAAAATTTTTAATAATGGATGTCCAAATATATGCATTGACATATGCTTCATTCTCGGTTGGAATTTTAGATGAAAATTGGCGGGTTGGTAAGACATGTAAAAAGCGATATCTTTTATCACACTTTCCAAATCTTTGAGCAAATTTTCGAGCTATTTTGCCCAGGTATATATTTGTGGTAGTCCAAGTTGTTTGTTCATGTGGCGCTGGGAAACCTTTTGAGGCAATTCCTTCAAAATTCTGATATTTGCTGGATATTCGAGTAAATTTTGGTATGATTATCACGTCATCTTTATTGGGACCTGTGATTTTATACCTGAAAAGCACAAATTAAAAATTAAAAATTTTATATTATTTAGTTCAGTTTTTAATTATATTACTTACCATGGTGCACACATCAAGCAAGATATATAAATTGAATTTATGAATGATTGACTGTCAATATCTCGTTGGTAGAAATCCTCCGTAAGAAACAAAAAGAACAAGTCCAAGCTTGCCACCGGCTGATGGTTTACAAAAATAGTTGATCGAACACTAAAGTAAACTGGCAAAACATTCGTTTGCAAAGTTTTCATTAATTCCGCGTTTCTCGCAGTTTTTGAAGACGAAACCAATATGAACACGTTTGGCTCAGAAGAGGGGAATGATACCTCAAGCACTTTATGTAATCCAAGGTGACTGAAAACATTTGGAATATGGCCATAGTCAAGCTCTTCATGTGAAGGAAAGAGAAAAATGTACAATTTCCCGTTCCACGGTTTGGATTGACTAGTAAAGTTTAATAAATTTAATTTTCCACAGTAAAAAAGTTTGTAATTTTTGCCCTTCTCTTTAAGTCCCCATCTTCTTTTAAATGTTTTATATAATTTTGATCGTGAACAATGCCGTTTAGTATTTTTTGAACCTAAATTTCGAACAAGTAGTGGTTTATCGATGTTTCCAAAATCCACTGGTTTAAATACATCGATAATGATGAGAGGAACCTTTTCCTCTGAAATGTAATGAATGTATACATTCATGTTTAACAAACTGATATAATCCTGCGTACTGTGAGGTTTAGAGATATCATTATATCTTAATGGTGTTTTTAATTTTTGATTTTTTTGTATGTTAGCGCTACATTTGGAAAAACAAAAAATAAAATAAAATATGATGAATGTTTGCAATCCAACAATGCTGATCATTTTATTTCAATTCTGATTTTGTTTTGTTTAGCGTAAAGAAAAGTTCAGAATCAATCTCGGAATCAGATTTCTTTCCAATAAAAACTTGTTCTTCAAAAATATAAATGTAATTTTCATAGGTCTTTTAAATTTATTGCGACTCAGACACTGTAAAACGGAAAAGATATTTTTCTTTTTACTTTAAAATATAGGTACGTCTAAATCTAGATACAAGCAAGAAAGTAAAAATCATGCATAGATTTGGTCAAAAACGTGCAAAACCTTAATTTTGACAATCTAAATTCAATTACTTTTTGAGCATCATATTTAATATACCTTAGATTTCGATTTACCAGAATTAAACTTTAAAAAATTAAACATATTGATTACTTTATAAGTTATAAATGAAATGGTGGTTACTTTATTAATAAACACTTAGTAAATTAGTATTTTAGCTAATAAGATTTTGTGAGATTTATGAAAAACTGACACTGAAGTGACACTGATTCAGTGACACTGAAAAATTCCTTATAAGACATATAATCCATTTCTATATTTCTATAACACGGGTTACTTTGGAGCCAAATGCGTAATGCGTGTGTCATGAACCTTCTCAGCAACAAAATCTTTACACCAAAAAGAGAATCTATACGAATTAACATACATAGAGTAAACATGGTCTTTCCTCTGAAAGAAAAAAATCTTACTAAACTGGCCAACTGTCTTTCCTGGAGTAAAAGTTGGGAATGCAAACAATACGTGGGGGAGTCAACACGTAAGCGAATTGCGGACCATCATCTTTAAGGCATGGTGACGTTCGAACTTACAAAAAACCATCCATTATTTTTCATGTTTGTCCTTCATGTCCTTTTCTCACTTCCGGAGAAAAACGTCACATAAACTGACGTTTCACTCATAACATCACAATGTTTAAATACGTTTTTGTGTGTTATTCAAAATCTAACTAATTTTCTACCTTTCTACTGCTGTTGTTTATATGGTATTTCATAAATTTAAGGTATATAATATGTACTAAACAAGCGATGTTGTGCATGCACAAACATGAATTGATACACTTGCTATGACTTAATTTGTTTCACAAAAATGTAGATGAATTGAAAAGAAACAATCAGGGAATTCAAAATAAATGACATGCTACTTAAATTGGCTCAAATTAAGGGAATATTAACAAACATTCCTTTTCAAAAAGCAACAGATTAGGTACTAAAGTCCGCAAATCTGCTTCTTTCAAAAAATTAGTTTGTTTTAAATGCTAAATTTTGGGCTAGCTTCGCTCGCATGTTTTTTAGAAGAACATATATTATATGCAGTAGTTGTGTATGTGATAAAAAAAATTAGCATTATTTATGCATATGTACTGACACTGACAAATAACGTGGTACATGGTGCAGATGCAAGTCAACT
>JAQFYG010002765.1:0-13886 GCA_034694325.1 Entomobrya corticalis
CTTTGCGTGGGGCTAAAAAATGACACTATTTCAAAAAATTGAAATTTTAAAACTTTCACGGTTGAAAAAAGTTACTCTTTGGCTAATTTTTAGTTGACTAAAATGCTTTTTAATTGTTTAATTTATTTGTAGGAACATCTGGAAGTGTTTTTATACCTGATTGGGTATAAATATTAGAGACGTAGTCACTGACCAAACTGTGTAAAATAGCGTTTGACTTACTGTCCCTCGGGAAGAAGGAAGTGGTCGTCATGACAACATCAACATCATCGTTTTGTGTTACGCTACCAGTCACAAATCACAGTATGTGTATGCACCTAAGAACCTATTCAATTAAAACAACAAGCTAATTAACGTCATTATCAACAATGATAATAAAATATCATTTTAATGATTTTGCTCATGTTCGAAATTAAACAATTTGATAGATGTCAGTGTCCAATAAAGTCTCCCCAACAATGACTCCGCGCCACTTGCCGTAAACTGCTCCAGGGTCCCCTGAAATTGATGACCATCGTCAACCCGCCCTCGATCGGCACCATCGAAGGCTGAGTGATCTCCTCCGCGGGACGTATTGGAGCAATGTATCTGGATACAGCCAAACTCCCCGTCCGCAAACATATTTTTTAGTGAAAGCATTACCGTATTTGCAATACACAATGCCCCTGTTTTGTTAAAGTTGGTTTCATCGATCGATTAGTATTTGAATACATGATCAGAGTTTGTCACTACATTTTTAAAGGTACTGAAAACCAAATTTCATTATCCACATATGTGCATCAAGTCACGCATTCGTTTCATGTTCAGTTCTACTTCTTTGCTGCATTTTTTGTCGTAAAAAACGCATTAAAAGATTGGACCAATGTACTATTTATTTTAAAACAGTTCTTAACCCTTTGCAGGTGTGGTTGAAAACAAAGCAAATCGTGAAGCTGTTTTTTTAAACAAGTTGAACATTTTCTTGTTTTGTATGAATGACCCCTTATTTTAAATAAATTACAGCAGCAGCAGCAGCATATTTTAGCCATCCAATACTTTGCTGAAGAAAAACGTGTTGTACTTTCAACTTAAGTTTTAATCGAGAATATGTGGGTTTAAGTTTGAAATGACAATAAAGCCACTCATTGTTTTGAAAGCACTCTAAAGTTTAGCTCTTCTGCTCTTATAGCTATTGTGTTTTTTGCTGGCTCTACTACCCAAAAGTAGTCGACAAATTCTCAGAAGCACATAAAAAGGTATAAGTAACACATATGTATGGATTCAAGTGTCTCTTGTGTTTTGATACATTTTGTTTGAGCTTTCTTTGTAAAAAATGATATGAAATATTGAGCTCTTTTTGTCTTATGTTATGCCTTTTACTTAAAATTTAAAAAAAGTGTCAGGAAAACCACAAAGCTTTACCAAAAAAGCTGAAGGTGATTCCCGTATTTTAGTGCAGCTGTTTTTAAATTATGGGTTTTTGAATCAATACGGTTTTGTCCAGTTAACTTTGAGCAAATGTTTATGCGTTGTTGAATGAAATTATGCTGTGGTTATAATACTGTTTGAAAATGAATATGAATAGCAGAAAAATGGGAGTTTAAAGATTTACATTCATTGTCGCCAAACCACTCAAAAATTAAGACATTTTATTTTTATCAATAGGTTTTGGTTTGCAGGCCCTAATACACCTAACAAGCCACCACAATTTCAAAACGTACCCGATTTATAATTTAATTGAATGTTTATGTGCATTTTTTCAAAATATGTACTCCTTGCTGTTGTTTGGACTGAGTTTTTGTGTCGAAAAAAATGCACTGAAGTATTGAACCCTTTGTATTTTAAATTTTAATCTTCTCTTAAGCCCTTGCAGGTTTACGCTAAACTAAAGCAAATGGCATCCAGCAATATATTTTCTGCATTATCTACCCAAAATTCTAAATAATATGCCATATTTGTGCACGAGGATCATGATGCCAAGAAAATGTGATTTGATTGGTACAGCCAGTACCGGATTGCCTTGTTTTGTGGAGTGTTTTTGTTTAAAACGTGGCATCAAGCCTTTCATTGCTCTCATTTTTGATAGTCAGTCACTTCCTATTCTTCTTCGTATCCTCATGTTTCCTCCTTTTCTCTCTGTCTCTATTTGTTTCAGTAATAATTTGTTCTGTTATAACAAAGTGTTTTCTGACTTCAGAAAAAACAGATATCGTAGGACTGAGGGTATACAAAATAATACTTCATTTTAGTTTTCGGTGATATGTGTAAAGCAAATTTTAGAAAGACTGTGCAACATTCCCCTTTTAAAGATGACTCTGGCTTGAATTATTAGGTAAAAAAAAAGCCAATTTATTTTTATTAATGGAGACTAAAGTATGTGTTTTTGAAGGTGTTATAACCAGTTATTGTTTACTGTAATTTTTAAAACTTTTTTTTTGGTCAGTAATAATCTAGTTTGAAATTTTACAGTACAAAGTTGTTAAAGTATTTACACAAACAAAAGCTTAATTTTAATACAAAATTTAATTTTTCAGACAGAACATTGTGTGATGGGTCTCATTAGAAAGTCCAAGCTTCCTTTGATAAAATAGAGCTATTGTGTGGAATGAACTGACCAATGAGTTTTTGCTTCTGGAGCTATTGCTTTCGAAAAACTGAACATGGTTAGTTATTATATAATTAAAGCAGATATACAGATCACTTTTAGTGGTTTCCAGATTGTTGATCAAAATCCTGTAACGACTTGATCTTATTTATTGTTTCTCCAAAAGTGCAGGAATTTTATACACCGATCAGATTTTTGAATCAGCTCCTGGCCTGAATGTCACCTCCTTCACTGAAACAACTGCTCTGCAGTGATGAAGCCTTATGTAAAACGCCTAAGGCCTCTAAGGACTCGTGTAAAATGTATTACTGTTGTCTTTATAGTTTTTTTTTGAAAATGAGTCATCTGTTGTATGAGTCTTTAAAATAGTTGTTTGGCAAATTATGACGTTATAATTATCTGTTTTTGAACTATTGGTCTCCGTTTTTAAAACGTTAAAAATAGTGACTGTTTATTAGAAAATATTTGGTCTTAAAATTTCTGAAACTTTTGTTAGTAAATTAAGTAAATTAAGCCTCTCTTGTAAAATGGCATTAACTAAATATTTGTCCAAACTGAAAGCTATTTGTGCTTGGATTACTTTATTTAAAGTACATTTTGCAAGAAAAATATATTCAGCTGGGAAATATTGCCATTTTTGTCGTTTGGGTTTCAAAACTAGTAATAATATGTTTAACATAGTTTTAATTCTTACAATGAATCGCTTTTGGTTTTGTACTTCAAAAATGTTTCAAATTTGTAAATAGTTAATCAGGACAAATATTTTTAGTTATTTTCAAGCCACTCAGTCAACTAACCAGTGCATATGCTCAAAACGTATATTAGAATATAAAAATAATATGGTCAGGTTTTTCACGATTCAACAAAAGAAAAACAATTATAGGGATATTTTACGATCTGTTCCTAAATGTTTACAAAAACGAATCCAAAAAATCGAGTGTAATGTAACTATTCAATTTTTTCTTAAGTACATGTTTTGTATATAATCGTTTAAACCCTTCTGCAACAGAAAGATTCACCGGCTTGTTTTAGTTTCAAAATTTCAAAATCATGGTTTTAGTTCATTTAAGCTAACTGTACTTTTTATAATAAGCGTACAGTTTTTAAAATCAATTTTGAATAGTTTAAGATTGATCTAATAATGTTGGAATATTAATCAAATTTCTCACGAGCATTCAATATGCATTTCCTCATTTGCTGGACTAATGTTTTAAGTATAACATCAGGTTTGAAACTTTTTTAATAACGGTAGGGTTAGGAATAAATTAGCACAAAATTAAATTATTGCCTAAGTAACTTTGCAATAATATAATGTAATTTAAAAAAATGTAAAATAAGAAATAACCAAGTAGACTGTAATGTATCAGCCAATATTTGTCAAACCTAATTGAACAATTTATATAAGCTTTACTAAATTGAAATTAAGGATCTAGCAGACTTTATCTTACAAATTTTACTGACGACGTTGGCCAAATACTATTTTGCCAAATTATATTTTGCTATGATTTGTTAAGTTTACGCTAAGTTATGGTTTAGAGCATCATTACTGCGTATGTTTTATAAATTTCGAATTGACAAATGCTAATTTGATTTCATATTATCAAAGCTAGCTAGTTGTAAAATCCTAATGGCGACCAATAATTAATAGGTACCTTGTCATTTGTACGCCTGATGGGAAAGGTATAACATCTGGTAAAGCAAATGATCTAACTAACAAACGGACTAATAGCAAACTGCATGAAATTTTGTTTTTGTTTTTTGTATCTTCAAACAAGAAGTGTTGGCGAATTAGTCAGTTAATTATATTTTTTTTGATATAACATAATCATGTTTTGTCGTTTTATTTTGACTGATTTATGAACAGTTGGAACTTTGTGACATTTGACGGTAGAAAACTAAATAATTCAAGGATTTATTGGATTTTTTACAATATGTAGTTTTGTGAATCAAGCTGTGCTTTTTGTGTTAAATATAGAATTTAAACTCAATTTTGAACTGTTTAAAATTACTCATATATTGTAGGAATATCCATCAAATTGTATACGCGCAAATAATATTAGCCCTCCCATTTTCTCGAGTAATGTTAAACGTATTACATCAGTTATGAAAATTTTTTCTAAATACAATTGGGTTGGATACGGTTCAGCAGGAAACTTGACTTTTGTCATATGAAGTTTGCATTAATCTAATATAACGTTAAAAAATGAAAATATGGGACGACAAAATTGACTGTAATGTAACCAGGTTTCTGTTTCAAACTAAATACAACATTTATTTGAGATTCAGCATTTTTGAGTCAGAAATTATAGCAGAAATATCTTGCAAACTTCTTAATTTCTCTTCTGTCAATTTAATGTATACTTGATTAATGAAATTTGGGATCCAACAGAATTTCACTTACAAATTTGATTGACGCCAATTCCCAAAAATTCTACTTTGTAAAATGATTTGTTGAACTATTTTAAATTGTAATTTGTAGTTTCATTGTTTTACTAATTTTAAATTGACAAATGGTAAGGTGATTTCATTGAAATACTGACTGAATAGTAAAGTTAAACAATAGTTAATTAAGTATTTAAACAAATAAATATTAAGTACTTCTAAACTTGTGGAACTGATGTCAAAGGTATAACATCTGGTGAAACAAACAATCTAACGAACAAACCGACTGGTAGAAAACGGCTTGAAATTGAGTTTGTGTTCCATGTACAAAAAATGCGGCCAACAATTTTAAATACACAAATAATGTTTAGGATAAAGTTAATGTAAGGTCATATAAAATAAAGCTGCATAGCTGAGAATCAATGTTCTCTTTAAATTAAAAAATGTCACTTTATAGAAGATTATTTCATAGCTTAGAATTAACGTTTTGTCATTCAGAAACTACGTAGAATGTTGTTTAAATTGCTCCACAAACAGTTGCCAAAATGAAATTTAAAATATTTGCTTACAATTCATATTTTAATTCGAGGTGCTAACGTCTTTTAAAAAATTGACCGATATTGATAAAATTTGAATAAGTTTCTATTGTCGGAATTAAAGATTTCTTATCTCCATTTAAATACTGGAAACTATGTAGCTTTTACAGTTATTAAAAATAAACTAGTTTGTAGATAGAATTTGAAAACCTGGTTTCAAATGAAATTTTTTTGCAAAATAGACAATGCAATTTTTGGTGAATTCATTTTAAAGCTATTTTTGCCAATATTTAATTTTACAAAACATTTTGAGGGTCTGTGATAAGTAGTTTTGATAATATTCAATATTTAATAATAACTGGTCATCATTTAGTTCGAGTTGAGTGACAATTTCAATGTTTATGATATAAAGTAGTGCCTTTATTGTAAAGTGTCCACATTTTGCAAATTTAGGTCGTAGATGAAAATCTAGATTATAGTTTGAATGATTCCTAACCGAAATATGTTAGGATGACTAGAAAACTTCACTCTAAAAATATAATATTTTGAGTTTGTGGGAGATTACCTTTTAATCATAAATTCTATAGTTCATTTCAATGAAAGCTCAGAATTTAGTTAGAATTGCTCCTGAAAAGGACCCTTGAATGGTAATATTTTTACAATGTGTATATTAAGGAGGAGTTGCGGACTAGAAAATAATACGAAATTGCCAAAATTGGAATGCGTTAACACAGAAAAAAAGTTTTGCTATTCTTATTGTGACTTAAATATTGTTAGACAATGTAGCTTTGACAAAATTTCTAGAATAAGTTAGTAAGAAATTTTTAAGCAAAAAAACCATTTGTGCATGTAAATAAAAATGTTGTTCATTTACTAGAAAAATTGCAAAAACTTGAATTTTGCACTCGTTTTTTCAGTAGGCATGTGAAGTTAAAAGTTTAATAATATTTATGATCTAACCCGTATTTACTTGAAGTTTTGAAAAACAGTCGTGTGAAATGTATTACAGCTGTCTCTAAATTATTCACTTTTCTGAAGTAATGTTAATATATTTATTGAAACTTCAATTATTTTGCGAGACATTGTATTTGGTTGGTGATGAATTTGTCGGTGTATTGTTCGCGATCCGGCCGTTAACATTGCATTGGTGTACCGCTGCGTGTATTTATTGACAAGGAAAGGATTTAGAACTAGCTTATAAACTCATTTAATATTTTGTTCACCTGCCAATTTTTGTTTCAAATCACTTCACAAGTTACACCCCTAATTTTTTATCTATGTAAGAAGTCGCCTGTTTGCAAAAACATAAATTGTTTTATAGCAAAATGGGGTCTTGAAACATATGAAATTGATTTTGATTTCAAACTTTTTCAAAATTTATGATGTTTTTTTGTGTAAATTCATAGCAAATAGTGCGTAAACTAGTTGCCTTGAAAGATTTTGTACAGAGCACCTGTAAGAGACTCTTGTGAAGTTAGGTTAATTTATCCTCTAAGGCTTAAATATTCCGATAGAATCATGTTGATGATTTTTTAAAATTAGCAATAAGGTTTTTATAAGTACAGACAAATTATTTCTCATTTTTCATTGGCAGCATTATTGTTAAATTTAAAAAAATACAGGACAACAAACTTCACTATAAGGTTACCAGTTATTATTTTCTTAAAATTAAAAAGGACATTTAATTTGAGTTTAAGTGTTTTGCATCGGTAAATATAGCAGACTTTTCAAAATCTGGGCTACCATTTTAATGTACCAATATTTGTAAATTTCAAGATTCAACATAATTTAGTCTTTAAACTTTCTGAAGCCAATATTCTAATACTGGCATCTAAAATTAAAAAACTATGTAAATGTTATGTTATTATATTATAAAATGTTAAGATATGCTGAATTGTGGTTATTTGTATCAAAATTGCCTATTTTCAATCAATTTCTAAATTCTCAAAAATAAGTAGTTTACATTTCAATAACGACTTAGTAGTACAGCTAATAAATATTTAATCAAGTAGTACATCTAATTAATGCTAAGCACTAAGTCATTTGTGCAACTGGTGCTAAAGTTACGGAAACTGGTCAAGCATCAAAAAAATAACGATCTGACATGTAGAAAACTGCCTAAAATTGCGTGTTCGTGTGAAATAGTTTGCATTAAAGTCCATTAAGCGTTAAAAAACATCAAAATATATAAATTACAAAGTTATTAATTTTGTGTGCTTTTTTTAATTTAAGAATAAATTATTAACGTATTTAGATTAAAAAGTACATTGTCACCGTCATTTTCTTTTTTTAAAATTTCCATCGACGAATTTCCACGATTCCCACAATTTCAGTAACTGTTGCACCAAACGTTTTGGTATTTGTTTTAAAATTACAAATATTTTGTAGACCTTGCTCTTCTAGATTCTTAAAATATATTTACTTGTCAAGCATTCCATTTTTTTAAACAATACTTTAAAATATTGAAATAAACCAACCTGCATAAACTTTGCCCAAAACGAAATAATATTTCCATTTGCATGTTTGGCGCAAAGTTTACTTCAATTCAACTTTTTCTTAATTTACTGACTTCCAATGTTTACTAGTTTCTTCAGCAAGCATGTGCAAAACTTTTTATAAAAGTGGTTAACAAAAAGACCCAAGATAAATACTTGTGGCTAACTTTTTTGTAAGCATTTGCCAAAGTTATGCCTTCCAAATCATATTAAACGACCAATATGAAGCATAGCGTTTTGAATGGAAACAAAATAGTGAAAACAAAAGGAAAATTAATCATCATCTCCTAAAGTTGAAATTAATTATTTCTGATTCTTGTTATTTTCTTCATGACTACAGTTTTCCTCGGAAATTTGAAAGTTGATTTTAATTTTAAAAATTCTTGGAAATATTTTCCCCTCAAAATGCAAATATCAATCCAAATTGGCTAAAAATATTTATGTTTTCTAAAAAAGGAATAAAAAATACCATTGTTTGCCCTTAAGTTTTTCTTTGACATTTGACAACTTCCTTGAATTTTCACCTATCAAAATGCGTGTTGGCGACGCTGATTGCTCCACATGCTAAAGATAAAGAGGACATTGCGGCCGGAGAGCATGAAAATAAAATTACGAGGCACACAAACAAAACAAAATAATGGCTTAAATGCTATATTGCTTGATTTTATCATCTGCCTAATTTCAAATGCAAAAATACAGCATGCACAACAGCTACTAAACGAAATATTTTTAAAGCATGTTTCAATGGAGACTAGAAATTATCAATTACAAATGGCATGAAATCGAAAAATTAATTTGAAACGAAAACTGGATCCTACATATTAGATAAATGTGCATAATTTATAATAAATTTTATTTTCATACATTACGTAAACAAACTATTTGTCGTTTTTTCACATTAAAAAAATAATTTTACGATTGTGGTCAACTTTAATTCGATTATATTTTACAAAGAGTCCAGTGCTTCAGCAGTCGCTTATTGTTTATTTGGTCCCAGTTTCAACAAGTTCCTTTCCTGCAAGCAGTATAAGAGAACAAAACGCCCCATGCCAGTTATTTCACATCAAACACATGGACAGATGGGTAAACCCATTGCTTAAGGAGTCGTTCACTGAATAAATTGAATATGAATATGTGGGTTTTAGTTCGAAATAACATTAAAGCCATTCATTGTTTTGAGAGCACTCTAAAGTTAAGCATTTCTGCTCTTATGGCTATTGTGTTTTTTTGCTGGCTCCACTATCCAAAAGTAGTCGACACATTCTCAGAAGCACATAAAAAGAAAAAAGTAACATAAATGTATGGATTCAAATTTCTCCTGTGTTTTGATATATTTTGCTGGAGCTTTCTTTGTAAAAAATGCATTAAAATATTGAACCCTTTTTGTTTTTAGTTAACCTTTTACTTAATAATTTATGAAAGAAATGTCCGGAAAAACACAAAACTTTACTTTGAAAAGCCGAAGGGGATTTCAGATTTGTCGAGCAGTTGTTTTAAAATTCTGGGTTTTTGACTGAATGCTATTTGTCTCCTTTTAACTTTAAGCCTTTTTATGGGTTTTTATGCCTTGTTGAATGAAATGATTTTGTAATTTTATTTCTGTTTGAATACATAGCAGAAAAATGTGAATTACGTACATTCATTGTGGTAAAACCACTCAAAAAAAGACCTTCTGTTTTTATCAATAGTGATTTTGTTTCCAGGCTCTAGTACACTTAAGTAGCCACCTTATTTTCAAAAGTACCCAAAACACAATTTTAATTAATGTCTGTGTGCATTCTTTCAAGATACATACTCCCTTTTCTTGTTCAGTTGGAGCTTTTAGTGTAAAAAATGCATTGAAGTATTGAACCCTTTGTATTTTCAATTTTAATCTTTTCATAAGCCTTTGCAGGTGCAGGCTGAAATATTACAAATGGTACCCAACAAAACAGTCTCTGCATATCCTGCCCAAAAACATGCAATAAATGCCACTTTTCGTGTTTTTACCATCTCATCGCCAGGAAAATGGGATTTGGTTAGTACAGCCAGTACCGAAATTTCTAGTTTTGTGGAGTGAATTTGTTCAAAGCGTGGCATCAAGCCTTCCAGTTTTGATATTCAGTCACTTCTTCTTCTCTTTCGTGTCCTGATGTTCCCTCTTTTTCTTTTCGTTACTATTTGTTTTAGTAATAACTTGTTCAATAAAGTAAAATTCTGACTTCAGAAAAAACAAATATAGTAGAGAAGCACGTATACGAAATAATAATTCATTTAAGTTTTCGTTGATATTTGTAGAGCAAATTTTAAAAAGTTTGTGGAACATTCTCCTTTTAAAGATGACTCTGGCTCATGATATTAGGTAAACAATAACTTCATTTTAATGTTTAATTATCAAGCATTGGAAATGTGTTTCTGCAAGTGTTAATAGCACTTCATGCTCATTGCAATTTTTAATACATAATTATTTTCCCGTAATAATCTTGTTTGAAATTGTGCAGTACGTAGTTGCGGGAATATTCACAATAGCAACGACTTAATTATGTTACAAATATTTCATTTTTTAAATAGGGCAGTGAATGATGGGTCTCATCAGGAAGTTGAAGTCTCCTTTGAAGATGGAATTATTGTGTTGAAGGAACCGACAAATGCGTTTTTGCTTCTGGAACGTCTGCTTTCGTTTAAATGAACGCGGTTAGCTTATTATATCAAATAATCGCAATCAAACAAAAAACCTGTAACGACTTGATCTTTTTTATTTTTTCTCCAAAATTACAGGAATTTAAGGAACTGGCCAGATTTTGAATCGGCTCCTGGCCTGAATGTCAGCTCGTTGAATGAAACAATTGCTGTGCGGTGATGAAGTCTCCTGTAAAACGCAATAGGCTCGTAAGGACTCGTGCGAAATGTATTGCAGTTGTCTTTTTAATTTTTTAATTTTCTAACAGGAAATTTATCTGTTGTATGGGTTTTCATATATTTTGTGAGGCAATTCATGAATTTTAGGGTTTGTGCGTGTACGTTTAGCGTTTGCTTCAATCAACTGCTTATATTTGTCCTAAGCAAACAACAAAACATACATATTGTATATTTATATTGTTTGTCACCATTTTCAAAACGCCAATAATAAGTGACTCTTAGAGAAGAAACATTTGGTCTTAAAATTAATGGAATTTTGTTGATAAAATTCAGCAATTTTAATCTCTCTTAAAATGGCATCAACTAAAAACTTGTCCAAACTTAAAGCTATCTGTGATTGGATTAATTTTCCTAAAGAAACTCTTGCAAAGAAATAATATTAAGCTAGGGTAAAATACGGCATTTGTGTCTTTTTGGTTACACAACTAGTAAAAGTATATTCAAGATAGTTATATTTTCTAAAATTAATTGCTTTTGTCTTTGTACTTCAAAATTGTTCCAAATTGTAACTAATTTGATAGGTCAATTATAAATAGTGTTTTCAAAACCGATTTGTCAGTTTAGAAGCACATTTGCTCAAAACACAGGCTGGAATATGAAAACAGCATAGTCAGGCTATTTTGGATTCAACAAACAGAAAAAAGTTAAGAGGAATTTGTATGATCTGATCCGTAACGTTGAAAAATACGAAACCAACAAAATTAGTGTAATGTAGTCATTCATTTTTTTCTTAAAATACAGTTTTTGCTTGTATTTGAATAACAAGTTTTGCAATCAAAAGCTACATTGACTGGTTCTTGTTTTAAAATTTCAAAACATGAACAATTGGAACCCTGTGACATTCAAAGGTGGAAAACTGTAAATATTTCAAGTTTCAAGATTTTAGTGGATTCATTACATTTGTAGTTTTGTGAAACAAACCGTGCTTTTTGTGTTAAATATAGAACTTTAAACTCAATTTTGAATTAAATAAGATAACTCTATTAATGTAGGAATATTGATTAAATCGCCCACGAGCAAATAATATTAGTTCATTCATTTTCCCGACTATTGTTAAACGTATAACATCAGTTATGAAAAATATATCCAAATACAGTGGGGTTAGGTATAATTAAGCACAGATTTAAGTTTTTGTTAGAAAAAGTTTGCATTAAATGTAATGAAATGTAGGAAAATTTCAAGATATGGAATGAAAAAATTGGCCGTAATGTAACCAGGTCTCCTTTCTAAACTAAATACAACATTTATTTGAGATTCAGCATTTTTGCGTCAGAAATTATAGCAGGTATATCTTGTTAACTTCTTAAATTGTCTTCTGTCAATTTATTATATACTTGATTAATGAAATTTGGGATCCAACAGAATTTCACTTACAAATTTGATTGACGCCAATTCCCAAAAATACTCTTTTGTAAAATTATTTGTTGAACTATTTTAAATTGTAATTTGTAGTTTCATTGTTTCATTTATTTTAAATTGACAAATGGTAAGATGATTTCATTGAAATACTGACTGAATAGTAAAGTTAAACAATAGTTAATTAAGTATTTAAACAAATAAATATTAAGTACTTCTAAACTTGTGGAACTGATGTCAAAGGTATAACATCTGGTGAAACAAACAATCTAACGAACAAACCGATTGGTAGAAAACGGCTTGAAATTGAGTTTTTGTTCCATGTATTTTCAAAAAAAACAGATTTTGACAAAAAAATGCAGCCTACAATTTTAAATACACAAATAATGTTTAGGATAAACTTAATGTAAGGTCATATTAAATAAAGCTGCGTAACTGGGTATTATTGTTCTCTTTAATTTTAAAAATTTCACTTTATAGAAGATTATTTCATAATTTAGAATTAACGTTTAGTCATTCAGAAACTACGTAGAATGTTGTTTAAATTGCTCCACAAACAGTTGCCAAAATGAAATTTTAATAATTTTGCTTACAATTCATATTTTAATTCGAGATGATAACGTCTATTAAAAATGGAGCGATATTGATGAAATTTGAATAAGTTTCTGTTGTCGGAATTAAAGATTTCTTTTCTCCATTTAAATGCTGTTAAACTATGTAGTTTTTGCAGTTATTAAAAATAAACTAGTTTATAGATAGATTTTTAAAACCTGGTTTAAAATGAATTTTTTTTGCAAAATAGACAATGCAATTTTTGCAATACTAAAGCTATTTTTGCCACTTATTTATTTTACAAAACATTTTGAGGGTCTGTGATAAATATTTTTGATAATATTTAATATTTAATAATAACTGGTCATCATTTAGTTTGAGTTGAGTGACATTTTCAATGTTTATGATATAAAGTAGTGCCTTTATTGAAAAGTGTCCACATTTTGCAAATTTTAGTTCATAGATGAAAATCTAGATTATAGTTTGAATGATTCCTAACCGAAATATGTTAGGATGACTAGAAAACTTAGCTACGTAGCTATTCACATGTTGATTAAGGTTGCACTTGCTTTTTTACAACTAAACGTTTTACAATATTTGCTAATTTTGTCATAACTGAGACATTTTATGAGATTGGGTGTGTATATTGCATCCTTTTCAGTATTGACATCATCATTGAGAACCTTTTTTATTTTGGCGTTTGGTTTTTTTTATAAGCAAATCGGTAACTAAGAACTTGCGTATATAAATCCTGCAAATTGTATCAATTTTGCTTGTTTTAGTTTGCATGAAATAAACAACGTGATAAAATTTGTGAATTTGCAAACGAAAATCTACTATATTAATAGCAAAATAGAGTCTTGTAAGTTTACAGTTGGATTTCAGCAAGTTGTTAGTTTCAGTAACTTAAAACTATTTTGTTTGTTTCTAAACTAAAGTTGTTTGTATATAAATCAGTTTTTTGTTAACGGAATTTTACTATAATTATATTTACTGTAGAAAACCAGGGGACCAATTCAGAGCCACACTTAAGTGTGAGATAATATAATAATTATTTAATCATATTCAGAGAATATTTTTATC
>JAQFYG010002766.1:0-13884 GCA_034694325.1 Entomobrya corticalis
AAAATGTTGGTAAATATGCACTCCAGAAAATGTTGGTAAATATGCACTCCAGAAAATGTTGGTAAATATGCACTCCACAAAATGTTGGTAAATATGCACTCCAGAAAATGTTGGTAACTATGCACTCCAGAAAATGTTGGTAAATATGCACTCCAGAAAATGTTGGGCTGGTATAGGGAGCTCACCAGGCATACTTTCGCTCGGAGCATCTCGGGGTACTTTTTCAAAAATATTTAGTTTCGTTATAAAACCGTTAAATTGCTTTATTATTGTTAGCCAGTGACTTTTTCGTGTTCAAATTGGCTTTGACGACCCCAGAACTGAGTTTTGATAAAATTTTGACTTGATTTTAAAAGTATTTGTGTTGAGATTATTACTGAGATAAGGTCACAAATATACGACATAATTCTAAAGTTCGATTGAACAATTTAATTCCTGCACTGTCACTACTTCACTGTAATTGGAATTGGGAAAACAAAACTTTTAGCATGATGTTTTGGAATAAAGTTAGCAGGGAAAATTAGCAAATGTGTAAACCAGAAAATGTTAGTAAATATGCACTTCAGAAAATGTTGGTAAATATGCACTCCAGAAAATGTTGGTGAAAGTTCAAACCATGTAATAGTTGTGGTTTGTAACCACTTAAAATGAAGTAAAATTTCGATTTTTATACATCAATTTCTCAAGTTGTTATGATATTTTTAAAAAGTTATTAACTACTTTTTTCTAGATTACCTAGTTTCCACGGACAAGATCCTGTTCATGCTTGACAAACTGGGTGATTTTCCTTAAAAACTAGAAAATATCTAATAAAATATTCTTTTTAATGTATTGGGTTCATTCAAATTTGTATGCATGCATCCAGGATGGATTTGTCCTTGAAAATAAACTTGGAGAGGATGACTATGAAGATTATTTTGTTGGAACCAAAGAAACGGTTTCGTTTTTACAGGTAATGCACAAGAGATTATAAGATCTGCCTTATCAAAAATAGCACTTTTCAATTATATATAATCATAATGCAAATTAAGTTAGTATTGTATGCTCTGACTTATTTTTACCACCATCAGTTGCATTAGTAATCATTATCTGCGTCAGTAAGAAAACGACTTAGTTGTAACATCAATTTGAAATGACGTCGAATTATGCTTTCAGCTTTTTCAATTCAAGTCGTTATTTTTATTCGTAGTTATTTAATGTTTTTAAAGCGTAACACTGGCTCGAGAAAATAAGTGTAAACAATAAGTAAAGAATTTCAAACTTAGAATAAAGTAATTTTTTAGAAGTTTTTATTCACTTTAAAATGAACATTTATAAAGCGACAATTCATAGCTAATAAAATTTCTTTGTGCTGCGTACCTAAAAATTTATTTTATAAATTGGTCGGTTGCTTGTGAAAATTTGTGAAATTTTGTAAGTACTTTTAAATTTGTAAAATTTTATTATTAGCGTTGACCCTGCCCGTATCTCGAAAGAAAATCGCGTACATTTAAAGAGTGTCCGGAAAGTAAAGACATGTTTGATCGTTGAACTTATTATTACTTATCGTTGAACTATTAATTAGCCCAGTTCTAAGTTTTTTTAAAGAGCAGCAGGTACTGAAACTGAAACCGTTGATATGAGTTAAATTGAACCATAACGCACAAATTTGCTGATTATTACGCATAAAGGACTGGAAAATGGAAAAGTTAATTTGTCCTGCATTGCCTTTCAAACTTTTCTTGTAGTTCAGCACTTTATATTTTGGCACAAACTGATTTATAATGTCAAAGCACCAATTATATATTAATTAATGTAATGTATGATAAGGAATTTGAACATTGACTTCGTACACATTGTGTAGTGTTAGTTAATATTTAGTTTTCAACATCTATTCATTACTACCACTCTTCATGGAGCGATTGATCAGTATCTGCTTTGAACGTGAAAAGTATAGTAGTGACCAAAAACACAAACGGCGTCACCATTTGATTTTTGTTGTTTTAATTTTAATTTGTCGTTCATTGCTTTGGAAGCATACCTTCAAATCTAAAAAAATATCCGTAGTTTTTAATATTAATTAACGCTAACCAGCATTGATAATTAAACAACTCAACGCAAAATAAGTCTATAAAAGTAGCGAAACATAAAAATCAAAATATATAGAAATGCATACATATATTTGGTAAAGCCTCTGAATTTGATGAAATTCGGTGCATAGCTTTTTCATGTACACTATTGACAGAGCAATAATGAATCTAGTTAATACAGTAAATGCACTTCTTGTCAATTTATTCTGAACCGTGTTCAAGATGAAATCTCACAAATTAGCTTGAGGTAGCTCAAATAGCAGATTGTAAATTTTTTAACTCTTTAAAATTGACTGTAGAACAACAACAATATTTGTTTATGAGTTTTCGCAATTTGTAAAGGGTTTGCTTCTTTAGTTTTTCAAAAGTCAGAGGAAAACGCTCTGAAATAAAACTACGAAAATAAGCAAATTATACTTTTGAAGCAATTCTGTTTCAACAGGCACCCGCAATGATATATATTTGAAGACAGTCACTGTTTGTGAAAAATAACATTTTACTTAATCAACTGAAGGGTAATAATTTTGAATTACAGATGCAGTTTTTTGCCTAACTGTTGGCATTACAGTTATTTATAGCAGTGAAATTGTTATGAAAACCTAAGATTTAGAATAGTATTATATTTATGAAAATTTATCATTGGTTAAGTGCAGTCTAGGATCAGGGGCACAATTCTGCCCCTGAAAAAAATAATTAAAATCAGGGGCATAATTCCGCCCCTATAGGGGCATAACTCCGCCCCTATAGGGGCAGAATTCCGCCCCTCTTTGGCGAATTTATTAAATTTTACAAAATATATTAAATTTATTAAATTTAGTGTCTGACAAAATAAAACTGATTTAGAAAATTTGCGCATTTATGTAATGTTTAAATAGCGTGTTTTTATATTAAATAAGTTATTTACCTTTCGGAACAAACTAATATGAAAATTTGTCGTAAATTACCATAAACGCGTTTTTTAGAGCTACCAAACTGCATCGAAAATTTTTGATATTATGAAGAGAAAACGTGCAGGTTCATATAGATCAATAATATTGGGCCAAAACCGGAAGTGAAAAATACGCAATTGCATAACTAAACTACCAACCTTAGTAAGATGTAAACTGAAAAACTCTTAGCAGCAGTAAATACTTTGTGCAAAATACTATCTTTTGATTGTTTTACCTAAACAGTGACATATTTGGTTTGGACACTGTCCCCTTTACAAGATCATACGATTTCAGGCAATTGACGCATCCAATTTGTGATGGTATGCCGTCAGGTTCCAAATAAGCTAGACACTTGCTGCTGGCGCCCATTTTAGACATACGCTCAAGAATTACGAATGTGAAATAAAATTTTGATTTTTTGGACATACGCAAAAGTTAGGCACTCGACAAAACATGCCAATATTTACAGTAAATCTGGCCTAGCCGCCGACACAGCTTCCAGAAGTGGTTCAAATTGTAAAAAAAATAGTTTTTAGGTTCTGTCGGTCCAGCCCACCAAATATGCAGAAAATCCAAGCATGTCAAATTTTGAGATGTTCGAAACTTAAAAAACACACTCAAATATTATTCCAAAAAAAATCGTTTCTGGATTATTTCAGGTTTTAAAAAATTGAAAAAAACAATTATTGATATCTAAATGCCGGTACATCTTATAATCAACTATTTTCAAATTTAAACTATATATATTTGAAATGAATTAAATTAATACACAAAGTTAAAATGGTAAAGGGAAATGCGTCATTGTTTTTTGAGGTAATGTTTTTTTGTAAATCTTAACGACTGTTTGCAAAGTTTTAGAGAAGACTCACGGACATGAAGAAGAAATGATGGATTGATATGGTTTTGTGACTACACAAAAGTTCAACAATATAATAAATGCAATGGATCGTTTAGATAAGGATTTTATCTCAAACGATTTGGTTTATTTGAATTGTTTGTCAAAAGTTTACGCTGAGAAACATTTCCCTGAATTATGGGCAAATGTCTACAAATCTTACAGATTTTGACCTTGCTCTTTTGCTTATAAAGCATGCTTACATTATATAAATTCAAAACAACTATTTTCACAGGCAACTAATTAACAAAGTTTGTAACATATGCATAATGTATTTTATATGATCGGCTCAGTATGAAGGATTAGAAGTTACAATAAACTTGAAATTATAAATGTTTGTTTGAAACTAACAAAAATTGCAAAAAAATTAAGGGAATATTTTTTTGTTCCCTGAATAAACCATCTTTGTTCCCTGAAATTTGAGTTTTTTTTTCTAAAATCCGTTTATTATCAATTTCAGAAAAGTGAGTTATTTTACAGGGAAAAGTGAATTCTTTATACTATACAAACATTATTGATTACGTTCAAGGGCGTCGGTACTGAACAGATAGACTGTTTGGTACTTTCCCATTCCTTTTTGGTGACCATGACGATATCATTTCTATGGTAATGTCAATGACTTTCACTGTGTGTTTAAATTTTAATATTAGTTACTGATTGATTTGCATGTTTCTTGTGTTTTATGTAAAAATGTAAGTACCAGTTAATTGCTTTTTCTCTTAGTAAAGTTATCTTTTATGTATCTCATTGTTGTTTTAAGTGTAAGTGACCGTTCTGTGTCTGTTACCAGCAATTAAGACATGGTTACTTTCATTAACTGATTTATATGTGGCATTGGCGGGAACATAGTCAAAGAGTGTTTCTAATTTCAACAAACAACTTTCTGTTTCCATGTTCATGATGATTACACTACAAGTGCTAGAGTCCAAATGAAGAAATAGGGAAAGAAAAAGTACATGCTATGCTTTATTTGTGTGTGCGAGTGTTTATATAGCAAAATAAAAGTATATGAATTTTACAATAATTCTTTTTTCCCTGTAAAATAACTCGCTTTTCTAAAATTCATAATAAACGGATTTTAGAAAAAAAAAACTCAAATTTCAGGAAAGAAAATTCAACTTTTCAGGGAAAATAAAATGGATGCCAAAAATTAACAAATTATCATTTTAAAGTAGTTGGAACTTATTTTTGAAAAGAAGATTTCGACGCCGTTTATTATGAAACAATTTATTTGGTCATATTGGCTTCAATACCAGATGACGTTTTTCCTCTATAAATTTGTCAATAATAGATATACCGTGTTTAGTAGGTGTAAGTGCATTAAAACTCCATAATATATTTTATGGATTATTTAATTTAGATTTTCACAATTACTTTCACACATTAGATACATCCCAATCAGTTTCATGTTTTGCTTGGGAATCTCATATACCTTTTTCATTGGTTCAGGAAGTTTATATATTCAGCAACTGTCGATGCAGATGTACAATTTGAATTAGCCGAATTTCAAATTTTGGGTAGCAAAAATTCAAAAACCTTCTTTCCGACTATAAGTGAACAACATTCCGCTTTCCCTCTGTAAAGAAAACATGGACAAAGTCCTTCAGTCTCGCCATTTGTATTAGTCTTTTGCGTAAATAATTTTTCCAAGATCTTTTCATAACCACAATATATTTTCTGTGCACCTTTCCAGTCATCATATTAAAAAACACTCTAGGACATCAACAATACCCCTCATTTGGTGTTTACGGGCTACGTTGGTCGAAAATAAAGCATCCTAGTACCAAGGAAACAGAATTTTTTCCTACTAATCAAAATAAAATCACATTGAGTTTGGGTTGTTGAAAACTGTGGCGAATTTTTATATCAAACGACAATGTGGTGTTTTAAAAAATATTTGAAGACGAAATGTAAGAAGGCAAACTACAAGGTTGATAGATGTAAGTGGTTTAAGGGACCCGCCAGGAATTTTTGACAGACTGTGCAAACATCATTTACCAGATTTTCTGGTAGAGCTTCAGCGCTAATATTAGATTTTTGTAGTATTACCAAGAAGATTTTCAAGGGAAGATTGTTCGTCAGCACTGCACTGGTTCCTATGTCAAAACTTTACAGTGGTACTAAAACATATTTGTTGAATCAAGTTTATATAGCAAGATTAAGTTTTAAAATATTTTCAGTTAAAATATCTATGAAAAATACAATAACTACAGATCAAATAATGAAAGTTCAGAAAGATAAACTGAAGTAAAACATTATTTTTGAATGTACTTTCTCTCAAGCGATTTATTGTAAAATAAAACTATTTGATTTTATCGTCACTTTATGTCGTTTTCATTTATAAAGTATAAAGTATAAAGAATGAGAAACAATGAAAGCATAGCAATGTTTAAGTAAACAATAAGACATGCATGATTGTTATATAATATTTCTCCTTACAATGTAAACATGTGAAATTTTTATATAAATAAATTGAATAATTGGGTCCATATTTTATGGTTAGTTTTCTGAATAGTTTTCAGCCATCTTCTATGATCTACCAGCAAGACTGCATCCTTATATTCGACTTTATCAGATACTTTTGGCTATTTGCATATTTGGCGTCTAACTACGTAAAAATAAAAAATACTTGCAATAAATACGACCAATCATTTTAAATGAAAACATGTTTAACCCAATTTAAATTGGCATGGACATTTAATATTAGACTATATTTCAACTTCATAAAACTATATTAATGAAATTATCTAATTTATTATGTGCTTAGCATACTTTTTATGTAGTTTCTTCAATTTCTTCATATTAAGAATCGAGCTTTAAAATTCCATCCAATCAAAATCATTTATGCAAAAGATGCAAAGTAATGCTTTCACTAATCGTAAGTAATGCAATTAGCTCACTGGTGTTAATGCAAAGCAAATTTGATTGGTTTGGATGTTAATGTAGCTAAAAGTTTTCAGATATTAATTTCGTCATTTACGTTTTGTGGTGAGATGGGACACTGGCACGGCATTGTCCACTGCGTTTCTTGTTCTACTTCGGAGGTCAATGTCTCAGTGGCCTATTTGATGAGACCCAAGTGAAGATTTGGTGGCACCTTTTAGACAGGCTGTGCAAAGGTCCTCACAATTTGCCAGATTATTTATGTACACTTTAAACGCCGATAAAAATTATTTTGGGAAAACTAATAACTTTTAAGTAACTATAGGTACTAGTTGAGTTGAGTATTCAATTTGCTTTTCAAATTTCCAAAAAATGATAGTTTGTGAGTTTTATTTTTTGTTAGTCTATTGGATAAATTTATTTTATTCGCTGTATGTGTGCCTTTTAATTATACGCAAATTAATTTAAAATATGGGTTAAAAGATATTTTATATAATAATATTTTCGTAACTGCAGTTTAAAAGAACCATAAATTCATTATAATTAATTATAATTTTTATAATTTAATGACATTGCTAAGCCTGCAAGAAACGCAATCGAAATTGAACAAAACTCCAATTTTATTCAGAAACAATTTAAAAGCGTTTAAAGGACACAAGTCCCACATTTTAATTTTTTCATCTATTTAACCTTGCACATGCATTTAATCTTAAAAATGAACATAAACACTTTTATTCCTCTTTCCTGTCAATAATATTTTATTAAATTAGAGCAGTTTTCTAGAATTCAAAGGAACACTTAAATTAGCTCACATATTTAATTGAAAGTTGATGACAGGGAAGTATTTTTCAAACATTCACTTTAAGATCAAATCCAATACAAAAACTATGTGTATTATCAACTAAGACGGCATTGAACAAATTGAACAATAGGGGCAGTATGAAGGACTTCGAGTGACAATGACAGTAAACTTGAAATTAAAAATTGTTTGTTTTAAAGATAATAAATTTGCAAAAAATGACATGTTATCATTTTAAATCAGTTGGAACTTATTTCTAAAAAACAGTTTTAACGCCTTTCATTACAAAAAATCATTTATTTATATAAAGTCAAATGACAGATTGACATTTTCTTCCTTTGATTTAGCATTAATAAATACTTAATAGATTTAAGTTCATTTATATATAAATCTGATAGCCATCTTTCCTCAAATATCTCTCAAGACCTTTCGCACGAACAAACAAAACTACCGAAACTCAAAAAATTGATGAAGTCGGATTACAGTTTCTGTTTCTATTAGTTTGTGAAAAATAGAACACCAAATAAACAATTGCATAATAGGAAATTATAACCAGAAGACAAGCTATGCATATAATATATATATATTTACTTATTTATTTTAATCTTTTAAACTTTCTCCAACCTCTAGTTTTATGAATAATTATTTACAAAAACCTTAAAACCGCCGATCTTAAATGAGTGTGCATATGCTTTTCGTGCAAGACTTGTAAACTCAAATGCTACAATCATTCATATTGACGAATCAGTTTTGGTTTTTTTAATTACTCTCCACTACATATATAAAGATTAAAATGTATATAAAAATTTGGCGCAATGATGGAGCTTGCAAAGTAAACGTTAATAATTTAAATTCGAAACAGCATAGCAAAAAATACATGAAAATATCTAAATATGTTTAATTAAAAAGTATACGCATTTAAACTTAAGATTCGGTTTGAGGATAATATTGATTCTAAGGATTATAATAATCTCGTATTTCCGTAGTATTACATTAAAACCATTACTACATATATAATTTTGTTTCCTTGTAAACATTACCGCAACTGAACGACACCCAGAGAGACCGATCTTCTTTAATACTCAGAGCACTTCTTTGATATTGATTCATTGCAACTCATGTTTTTATCGCGGGTGATATGCTATCTCGTTCTATTTTACTTTCAATTTTTTCATTAATTCATCAAATTCTGTGTATTTTTCGGCAATTTCATCTTGTTATGAAATATTCTGTAATAACTATGAATGCTTGTGTCGGATTATATTATGAGCATATTGATCAACAAAAAGATATAATGTATTGATTGATTTCATCTTGAACGAAGTATGATTTATGACTAACTCAATTTGTTTATCAAAGTAATCAACCAAAGATGTGGAATAAAAATGTGTAAAAATTTGTCAGAAATGTACTGTGTACTGTCCATGGCGTCTTAAATTTAAATTTGATTTTGTATTGCAAATTACACTGAAAATTAAAAGTTCATCTCAATTTATTACTGAATCTAATCAATACAAAAGATATTAGATACAGAAAATACGGCTTTTCATAAATAATCTATGTTTAACGCTGTATCTGACGCAATTTTGTCTGGTGGATTGACTACACTTATTTTTGAGAATTAGAACCACGAAAAAAACATTTTGCAACTTTTTTTTATTTGAAAATCTTGATATGTGTTTTATAATACTTCACGACAAGGTAACTTATTATTATAAAAGTGTCGTCTTGCTCATTTATTTTTTAAAGTTAATTGCTGAAATTTTATTGATTAATTTTGAAAGAGAAAAATACTAGAATTGTTTATTTTCGTTTTTTATTTTCAGCACAAATATAAGTCAAAATAGGAAGTGAGAAAATAAGAGATAATATTTATCTCACTTACACGCTGCTAACGTTTTTTGGCAACAAATTACCGTCCTACGAATAGCGAGATTGGTACAGATGATGGCATATGCGTATCAAACAATAAAACATCTTATCTGACAATGAATTCAAGAATAATTCATACTTTTTAATATAAAAATATGCTAATTTATACTTAGTGTTTCGTGTTTAGTGTTAAACAAAGACATTCGAAAATACTTAGTGTTGTAAATATTTCTTGAAATGAAGCTAAATTAAATTTTTTGCATAGAACTCTATATTGATACGTTTATACTTATTTCACTGAAGATTCATTAAATTAAAAAATTAAATCCTAAATTTGATCGTATCTGAATGTTATATAATACAAATTATCGTAATAAAGCATTTTTTGGCTATTTTAATCATAAGACCATTTTGTCAACTTACCCCAGATGCATTCAATATTTTTCATTCACACGTTAACGTGTTTATCAAAAAACTATTTAGTGTAACCACTCACTCGAATTATCAAATTAAAAGTATCTCAGACTCGTTAAAAAGTTTTCTGGCGAGAATCACATATTTTCGTTTTAAGCATACAATTATATTTAACTTTTTCTTTAAAAAATTGTAATTTTTAAGCACAAAATTTATTTTCCACCTCCACCAAAATAGTTGATGACAACAAATGGAGTAATATTATAAAGTTCTGATCTTTCTAAATTTATAAAAGTAATATCACGAATACAATTGCTGTTGATTTAGATATGAAAATAATAATGACAACTGATGCTAATAATTTGCAGTCTGCACACATACCCCTCATTACGTCTCTTTAGAAACTTCATCGTATTTTTCTACCTCTCAAATTGCCTGTTTACTCCATCTGGATGTGACTTTAAAGAAGTTTAGTAGTGACCAAAACTACAAACGACGTCGAAATATGATTTTTCTTGTTTTGATTTTAATTTATCAATCATTGCTTTGGAAGCGTAGTTACAAATTTTTTGAGAAAATAATTAATAATCTTAGCCTGCAATTTCAATAAAATAAAATAATTGTAATAAGTAATGCTATTATTATGCGCTTATCTGCAGTATCGTATTTCCGCCACTTTACCCATGTAATTATGAAAACTGAATGTGAAAAGTTTTTAACTATCATTGACTCCGTAATGGATACACCGGAAATTTAATGAACAGTGAACAAATGAAGATATGAGAAATGCTGAAAACCATTGCATGGCTCTTTTATGTACACCATGGACGCATGTATAGATTTTATTAAAGTTTTTACAGGTTTTTTAATCAATACTGACTGTTTTAATACCCTAGCACTTTATCCAACGGAGAAACACCTAATCTGATTTTTACAATAATATATACTTCTTGTTACCTTATTCTGATATAATATTCTCTCCCTCCTATGTGCTATCACTATCACGTTTTATATTTTTCAATCTCTTTAGCATATTTGTGTATTTTTGGCAATAAATTGTTTTAAATACTAACAGTTACAACAAGTGGGTGGACGAATAGTGGCTACAGAAATGGGCAACGGCGTAAAACTTGTCCAAGTTACCGAGCCCTGGTAAAAACTTGTACTCAAATAGTTTCGTCGTAATATTTGATATTTAATTGAATCACATTCCACCAGAATGTATATTTCAGTGATACAGCGTTAGTTGATATGTATTTGGCTCATGTTTGCAAGTATTTTTCAAAATATAAGTAAAACATTGAAAAAGTCTTAAAAATAAGGCATATTTAAGTAGGAACGACGCTGCTGTCCTCATTTGTCGACCATATCTGCAATTTTCATGCCCTTAAATCGGCAAAATTGGATCAATTGTCACTGTAAGAAAATCAAAGTTCCGAATATGTGACATACAAGGTGGTATTTTGAAGCGGGGAATGAAAACAGCATAATAGATCCTGGTGGCCTTATCGTTTTTATACAGCTGAAATATCAAACATTTTTATACTTGATATCACTGTGACCGGTAGATGGTTGAATAATAATTTTAAAGTATGTAGGTAGGTGGCGCACAGGTAGGGCTATACACTTGCTGTTATTACATATTCATTGACTCATCATGTTTGGAAGTTAGTTCAGATACACTTGGTGGTCTGAGGTGGCCTTATCGTTTTTATGCAGAGTGTAATCTACTGAGGAGTACTTATTTTGAAAAGCTGACAGATGTAATTTTTATTGACTAATATTTGATAGTACAGTTATTTATAACATTGGAATTATATTTTATATAAAAGATGTGGAATGGTGATGTAAATATGAAAAATATAACAGAGATTAAATTAGGTATTGAAATATAGAGACTAGAGCGTCTCTAGAAATTTTCTAGTTTGTTTTTTATTGGCATTGCTTTTCAAATTGACTTGATAGTTATTGCATCTTTTGTAAGCATGATTTTGTTTGGATCGAATTTTAAAGCTTTGGTCTTAATTTAAAGAAAATACAGCAAAAGCATGTTTAGCACATAATAAACTATCATTTCATCAATATAGTTTTATGATGATGAAATATAGTCTAATATTTTATTAAATATAAGATTTCAATTGGGTTGAACATGTTTTCAATTAAAATGATTGGTTGCATTTATTGCATGTATTTTGTATTCATGCGTAGTTGGACGCCAAATATACAAATAGTCAAAAGTAATTCATTAGTATTGCCACTAGATATAATCCTTGTTGCAAACCACGTACGAGATTGAGATGATTAAAATCGACCCGCCGAACTAACCATAAAATCCTGTCTCAAATGTTCATTTTATTTACATAAAAAATCAATTTTACATTGTCACAATATAACAAGGAACAATATAAGGGGAAATATTACATCACAAGCTGTTGACTGGTAAATTTTTAAAGAATTTATCATGCATGCTTTATTGTTTACGTGAATAATGCATTGGTTCCATTCTTTATACTTGCCTTTTACTTGAGAGTTCATTGATTATTAGATAGGGATTGACGACAACGACGTAAAGTGAGGATAAAATCAAATGGTTTTATTTTACAATGAATCGCTTGAGAGGACGGACATTTAAAAATAATGTTTTACTACAGTTTATCTTTCTGAACATTCATAATTTTTATCTGTAGGTATCGCATTTTTCATAGATATTTTAACTTAAAATATTTTTTTACAGAATCTTGCTATATAAACTTGATTCGACCAATAAGTTTTATTATCATTACCAAGTTGTGAGATATGAACAAGTTGAATGGTAAAATTACGAGATTTAATTGTACTATTTTTATGGTAAAACTGAATCTTCGTTTCTTATTGTAGTTGCTTATTGTACAAAACTCTAGTATTGGCGCTGAAGCTCTACCAGAAAATCCGGTAAATGATGTTTGCAGTCTGTTCAGAAAGGCCTGTCGGGTCCCTAAAACCACTTACATCTCTCATCCTTGTAGTTTGCTTTCTTACATTTCGTCTCAAATTATTTTTGAAGACGCCATTTGATCGTTTGATGACAAAAATTGGCCACGGGGCAGAACATCCCAAACTTAATGTGATTCTATTTTGATTAGTAGAAAAAAATTCTGTTTTGTTGGTACTAGGATACTTTATTTTTGGCCAACGTAGCCCGGAAACATTAAAAGAAATGTATTATTAATTTCCTTAAAAATTTGTGTATATGATGACAGGAAAGGTGTACAAAAAACACATTGTGGTTGCAAAACGTTCATTGTAAAAACTATTTCTATGGCGAGACGTTTTTCTTTACAGAGGAAAAGTTGGACGTTTGTTCATTTATGCTCGGAAAGAATGATGATGAAATTTGTAAACCCAAATTTTGCAATTTGGCCAATTAAAATTGTGCGAGCTGCATCTATTAAATTCCTGAACCAATTAATAAGGTATACGAGGTTTCTAAGCATAGCAAAAACGAAACTAATACTGATGAATTATGGAATTGTGAAGGTAATTGCAAAAATCTAAATTAAATAAATCATTAAATATAATATAATAATTTAATAAACTTACCTAAATCTACTTAGCATCTATTATCTATTATTGACATATCAGAAGAGAAGAAAACCGTGATCTATTTACGGTGTCCGTATGACAATATGAGTTGTTTCATAATAAACATTGAGAACATTTTTTCAAAAGTAAGTTCCAATTGATTTAAAATGATAACATGTCAGTTTTCTTGCAGTTTTTTAAAACTTTCAAGCAAACATTTTTTTATTAATTTTATTTTTATTGTCACTTGAAGTCTTTTATACTGCCCCGATCATATAAAAGATATTATGCAAATGTTACAAACCTTGTTAATTACTTTTAAAAATAGTTGATTTTACTTCTTACAATGCAAGCATTCTTTAAAAATAAAGGAGCAATGCCATAGTCTTTGAGATTGTCGATATTTGTCCTAAATGAACATTAAATTTCTCATTCTAAAAATCATCCACCTTTTAATTATGT
>JAQFYG010002767.1:0-13876 GCA_034694325.1 Entomobrya corticalis
ACTTTCTCTCTTACTTCAAGTGCCCAAAAACCTGTCTTCCTCTATTCGAACAGAATATGTTCACCGTTTTTCCCTCATACTGTTATGCCATGCATTTATTCGTAAAATGTAAAAGCATGCATGAAAATACAAAGCAACGTGTGGTGGTGGTTGTTGTATAGCATTGTATTTAGTAGAGAGAGAAGAGTACACCTACATAATAAAGAATTCTCTTGTTCTCCTGTTTATCATTAAAGTAGATGTATAAATGTACGTAGACACTTTATAACGTTAGTGGGCATCCGCCATCCGCAACCAGAGGAACCAGATGCTCGCTTACTCATCCATCCATTCCCCTCAAGCTTTTTTCTCTTGTGCTTGCTTTTCTCTCTCACTCTTCTCTTCCCGTCAATGCACCACTTGATTCATTTCTACTATAATATGTGAGCCACCTCTAGAAAAGCTTTTGCTTACAGTGAACTTTCATATATTATAGAAGATCCATAATACGACACCCTTATTTTTTACAATATTATTATCATCATCCCGAAGCCTTTGTATATGTGTGCATGCATATTATCATTAATCGTATGGGTAGACCTACAAAGACTATCCATTTAGTTTGGTGCTTATATATACACGAATATCCTTTTTAAAAAGGAAAGCAAAAGTAAAGCAATTCTTCAGCTGCAGGCAATCACTGCCTCCGGTCTCATAATATACCAGAGTAACAAAAGTAGAAAGCAAAAGAGTTAGGCAGCAACAATGAGAAGTGATGAGTAGTGAAATAACATGTTTTTGCATTGTATAGAGAATAGCTTTCTTCTCTACACACTTTTCCTCCTCTTCTCTTGTTCGTTAGTTATCTCTCCTTTTCCTTAATCCGTTACGATGTTGGTGAGATTTTTCGACATTTCTCTTTATAGAGTGTAGAGTTGTGCTGAGCTATTTTTTATTTTAAAAGGTATTTGTACTTTCACTTTAGCAAAAATCTTGTACACAAGTGCATTTACATGTATTTGACAATATTAACTAGCTCATGATTATTTATTGACATGTTTATGGACAATGTCTCCAATCTCTACAGTTCCTGGATAGCATTAATTTTACACGAATTATTCCATGGGTGACTAATGCGTATTTCTAATTTTTGATGAACTATATAGTAAGTACATGTTGTTCATATATGTCATGATATAAGGCTTTATTTCCCGCATCTTAATCCTTACTCACACTTTTTCTATACTATTACCACTCTAAACTTTTTCTAAACATTATATTTTACTATTAAAATAAAATAAATCATCAAATATCAGAACAAAATATAGGTTCTCATTTCATCTTGGTTTTTGGTATGCATTCTTTTCTGCTTTTTCTACTACTCCAAAACTCGTCAAGTCTTTCTCTTTCTAGTCGAGTTCATTTCACAAGCGGATGAGATATTACCAAACCAACCACCATAATAAAGACTTATGATGCCAGCCAAGCAGTACAACAGCAACCAGTCACCACCACTCTCCTTTTGTTCTTTTTTTCAGATCAGAGAAGGATGAATACTGGTGGTGAAAGCACCTCTTGAAAGAATTGTCTAGTGGTATGGGTATATGCATGCATTAGAATACTTTGCATTTGTAGTCGTATAACCTAACCTAATATACAAGGTGACTTTCCATCATCATGTTTCTAAATGATCCTTTCCTTCTTTCTATGAAACAAGAGAAAAAGGGAAATAAGTGATCTCTGACATTTAAGAAAAAAAGTCTAGTTAAGTAGACGAGTGATCCTTTATACTCATTTGAGGTTGGATGTGTATATGCACTTCTGATTCTAGCAGGATCATTATTACTTTATACAGCTAGCATATTACAATACATATACCACGACTATTTTCAGCAATTTTTTACCCTCGTTGCATACTTGCATCTCTAAACTTTTCTACACATCAAGTGTGTAATGCTTACATGAACTTTAGTGTCTAAAGAAATGGAGAATAAAGGAAGAGAAATGAGTCTTGATCTTGGTTGAGGAAAGTTGAAAAAAGGACAGGAAATAGCAGACAATTTGAAGCTAATACTGTCACTGAATTTTTTAGTACAACTGAACAAGACAAAGTTTACACTGCATCTATCCATTTTTCATGTATGTATATAATATGACTTTTCTATCATTCTATCCATCTGCAAGTTAGATTCTTTTTTCTTTTTGCTAAGCGTCGTCATCACACGGGATTCAGGTTATTCTGTGTTCCCTTAATAAAAACAACATTTTATTTCCCTTCTCATATCACTCGACTCACTAGAGATGTTGTTTTGTTACACGCCATATTATACTTGCTACTCACTAATATAATAACGACAAACTGCCATAAGAACATTTTCAGTTAGAACTTTGAGAGGTGCGTTCTTCTCCAGTCGTCTGATTGTGAGTTTCTCTCTTGTTTTCAGTGTTAAAGTTGGGAATGTCGTGTGTCGTACGTTTTGTATTATGTCTGCAGATACAGATGAATGGAAGTGTAATGTATATATCACTCCCTAATCATTTTATTTATTCATGACCATTTCTGCTCCTGCTTATTTCGATGTTTGTGTGAGTGAGAAAAGGAGTCCGTATCGTAACCAGAGTATGCACATACTTTCAATAGACAAAAAGGCAGAGAGATGGAAGATATAGATAGATAAATACACAAGCGTAGAAATTCAATGGGTAACAAAGTGTTACTGCATTTGCACCCGCCGCAGTAGCAGCAACAACAGCAATACAAAAAAAGACAAGAAAACGAGGAAGAATGAAAATGAATGAACGAATGTGATATGCATGCATGTATGACTGTTTTAGAAGAAGTGGCGGTTGCTCAACTAAAAATACTTCCAAAATACATAAATATATATATTTTATATTACTATTCCACTACTGTGTGCTTATCATCATTCTTTACTCCTTCATACATATTTTCTTTCCTGGCAGTGAAGTAACTGGAAACCAACGACAGATAAGAGTACACTTACTCTACACGTTTTGACGAAGTAACTTTATATAATTTCACTAGCTTGAATCAACATAACAACAGCCAAGAAGAAAAAAATACACATGATACGGCTCTCTATTACATGACGACGTCTGTTACATATTATAAACACATTGGACTGGAGCATCATCATGTCTCTCTCTATACGTGAAAAATAAAAACACACAAAGACAAGGGAAAAAAGGACGGAAAAATAGTGAACCGAGAAAGCTGGTTTTCCCATTTTCTATTGCCGTCGTATGTATCCCAATGGTACTGTCCAATCCAACTGTCGCAACTCAACTCAATCTGTATGCTATTATTATGGAGTACTACATATAAACTTGCTATTTTGCTACTGCTCCTTTTTTATGGCATGCATGCGTGTCTATATGCGTTTATATGCTATAAATAATGTTATAAAGAAACCCATAATGTATCTATTTCATACATGCATAAATACCTAATAACATTTGGGGTAATAAGAAATTCGTTCTTTGTTGGAGATTATTGAGGTATGGAGTATGCTTATAAAAAATGGTGAGGAAAAAAGTTGTGACTATGACTTGTAATAATATAGGAAAACAAAGCGTACATGCATGAATATCCAGTGAGAGAACGAAAACGAAAATGAAAATAAAGAAAGAAAACCTTTCCATCCCTTCCCCATCTACTTATATAATTCCATTTACTATTTTTGTGACACTGGCTTTATATCATGTATGTATATTTCTTTTCTTTATCCCTGAACCGAGAGCTTTGCTTTCTTTTTTTTCGGAGAATGCATATAAGCTTGAAAATGCTCGTGCATGCATTAAGAATTGGAATGGAATCATAATACATGCTTTTTGCAGTGTGACTTTGTTTTCTCTTTTATTTTACGTATATATCCATGAATTGTATTTATTTGAGAGAGAATTATGCTCCAAGTGATATATGAATGTATTCCAAAATGTAGTAAACAAATACAACTGTATATTACATATATATTGTATTACATCATTATTGCAAAAGGGACCTTTAGTATTTATTTCCCCTTGCTCACTACTCACTTTAGTCACCCCAGAAAAAAAGTCAGTAGTCAACTCTAAAAGAAAATACACATACTGTATGCAAGGAATGTCAGAGTAATTCAACCTATTGCCGACATGAATTGCCCAAACTAGTCAAGAAACGGGAAATGAGAAGTTTGCCCGGTCTGTCGACCCTGACTGCCATCATACACCACACGAATGCCATACTATATATAGTAGCTCCACACATTGTCTGCCATCCAGTTGCCTCTCTGTGTTGAGTTCTTTTTTACTCCTTTATTTTTTGGCTTTAAACGATGTCTACTCTTCAAAGTTGGAAGACAAAATAGTTCTCGGTTTTTTCTCCTGAGCTATAAAAAATATATCAAGTACAACAACGGGAGAGTAGCAGCAGCGGACACCAAACATGTTTTGTAATGGTGTATTGGTTCTTATAAGCTTTATATCTTCCAGTTATTGTTTTTATTCCTTCTTTTATGGTTTACTACTTACCATATACATGGAATATCAGAATATAATAATATTATGCGCTAATACAATTTGTATACATGCTTAAGTATGTTGTATTATTCCCATATGGAATATAGACATAAAGTTTGCTCTGACCCGTGTACCGGACTTTCCTTTAAGGAACAATATCCAGCACGTCCAAAAAACTAAAAGAAAGAAGAGAAAGTTCCTTCCAAAAGGAGACGTGATTAGGCAATTTGTTCCAGATCAAAATTCAGCTATGCTCAACAACATCATCATACATGCAATATTACTTTATATATTAATCCCATATTATAATAATATGCTCCCATATACCTTTATGCATCTGTGAAGAAATAGTAGCATTTCTGTATCAGAATAATACTTATGGAAAAATCTCTTTTTCCAGCTCCACTTTTTTCACCCCCTCGTAGTCTGCATTTATATATATTTTATATATTCCGTTTTCATATACCTTTGCAATCACAATGATAAAAGACGATGGAAAGAAGAAAAGTAGGAAAAGGCCAAGAATAAACAGATGACTTTCCAAGAAAGGAAAGAAGTAACAGGTTTTTCTATACCAGAATCACATACATATACTTTTCATACAAAAGCATGCTCACAGAGAAGATACATGATATGGATAAATGTATTACTTTTTGATGCACTAGTTCTTTCATGTCCCCATTTTATTTACAAACTTTCCCCAAGACTCTGGGAAACAATTCAAACTTTTTCAAAATAAATAATGGGAATGATCCAATATTATTATATTACCCGCGGTTTCGTACTCCAGTTACCAACACCATATGAGATAAATTGAATGGATATTTCAATTTTATGGAAATAATACCCAGAATTCTGCATACTTACTGCATATTTTAATGTTTTTTTCTACTTTTTTCAGACCTTGCTTTCAACATTATTGTATTGGCAATAACCACTGAAAATCGTACGACAAAAGCAATATAGTTTTGTGTACTGCTTAGAAAATTGTATTAACTACGACATTAGTTTGGTGACATTTGGGAATACATTTTTCATTTTGAGTATGTCTGCTCCCTCATGTGTAGGCAAAAAATACAAAAAATAATAAAACAAAAAAGAAAGAAAACAGTTTTGTGTCACGAAAAAGTTTTCTTGTCTTGTTTTTTTCCTGTTTAATTCCATCATGATTTTTAAAATGACATGTTTCAATTGCCGAGGCAGGCAGCGTAAAACACATCTTATCCTTGTCGCCCTCTTTCCCAAAAAACGAAAGGTTAGCATTACATTGTCGTAATAAAAATGAGATCCACGTCTTCAACTCTTTCAGTTTGTCATGTTTTTGAAAGCATTTTTTTGTAAACTTAGGTTGACGCGCATCCCATTGTGCTTCGCCTATCGCAGATGTCGTTTCTTTAGACCATTATAGTATTTTACTTGTTCCGGATAGAATGGCATACCAAAGCCGTAAAATTGTTTTCCTGTTCTTGTAAATGAGCGTGAACCAGCATTAGTTATACCTACTACTCAAGTTATGCAGGGAACTCAAAGCCTTTAAGCAATACCTAAACAACATAAATTTTCCACCGTACATGGACTCTCGCACTCTTTAGCATCTTTTCCCTTCACTTTTTTCTTATGTAACCAAAAGAATGAAGTGAATGGGTAAAAAGTCTGTTGATGGGATCGGATGGAGGAAAGGTTGGTTGAAGGGTTTAAATAATATTATGTATATGTGACATACACACATACATGTATAGTATTTAATAATGCTACAAATATAAATGTATATGTAGCTTTTAAAAAATGGAGAGTGACCACACAAACTCCGCTGCTGGTTGCGAGTAGCTGTAGAGATACATGTTATGTAATATAGTTGTGCTAATAGTATATTTTTTGAGGAGTAGTGGTATAAAGAAAATGTCAATAAACAGACTGGGAGATTGTAATAAATGGAGATAGGGAAGCGAGTCAAGGCAAACTAAAACCAGAAGTGAAAGAGAGAAGTGCTGATAGCAGTAGCAAATGCAAAGGGAGAAAACCGAGATGGACCAGAGAGCATCAATAAACTCCACGTTATGCGCTCTATCTACAAGCTCGTATACTTTTAAGAGTCTAGTGGTCACAACTCGAGTGGATGGAATATCAATAGAAAAGTAAAGAAAAGAAGGAAATGAGCTGCTAGAAGGAGAAACCCGAAAAACCATATTATCGTGAATGGCAATCCTGAATGGGTGAAAAGGTGTATTTTTGGATGGTCAGAAATCTCCAAGTAGCAGTATCCAAAGAAAAACTAGTGAATGAACACACACAGAAATAGAAAATTACAGACTGAACTTTCATTTCTATATTATTCTAGTATTTTACTGTGGTAATATTCCAGATATTTGAATGCCCTGAAACCAGAATCAGGCTGGTTTTTTTGTAGAGAACTGAAAGCCATACCTAAAACAAGGCATTCGAAATGGGGTTTTTAAAACAGACTTACATATTTGTATACGATTTCCTCGCAACCGGATATGAACAGCATAGTTCCGAACTGGTGGTAAAACAACTATTTCTAAAGCACACACACGATTATAAGAGACAAGGATATGAAGAGAAAGAGAGAAAAGTAACGTAGAGTACCATTTTACCCTCTTCTCCGCCTAAAACATCAGTCGAAATATCCACTACTATGAAATCCAGCCTCAAACCCTAAATGGATTTGATACAGAAAAACAAATATGACATAAGTCCACTAGCACATAATATTGCTCTCCGTATCCAATACCACTAATGCCAATAACACACCCATTCTGTCAGAAGTACTGCTCGTCGTAGGAATAACCAATGTATACTTGACCGTACCTGTTTACTTAAACTTACAAAAGGGACAAAAACACATTTGTCTTTGGCTGGACAACAAACAGAAAAAGGGATTCCGATCTCATTCCTTTTCGACAACCCATGAAATGTAAAATAGCCAAGTGTACATAGGGATGTCTTTTATGCTTGAATGATTCTAGTCCAACTTTTCTCAAACTATTATAAAACCTGATACTCCACCGTATATGTATACTCTATCCGATATTTTCTTACCAGGGTCCACAATTTCTACACCGATTTTCTTATCCACCAAAGTGATCATCATGGTATTACATATATCTGTGTACACATTCAGATATGTGTACATATTCCAAGCCTTTATTACGAAGATTTGATGCGCCTACATAATATAGGTAGTGATGGCGCAGAGAGAAAATTTTTCACGTGAATTGAATTCAGTCGTAAAACTAAAAACTAGGTAAATATCAAATGGTTTCCTCATTGAATTCAAAAGTCATGAAAATAATCAGGTTATTGTATGGTTTGTATATGCATGGCTCTGTGAATGTGTGTGAAAGAAAAAGAAAGAGAGAAAAAAAACGGAAAAACCACCAGGAGCTGTGTGTGATGATGGCAGCATCCTACTCACTCTTGAAAAAATGCGAAAAAAAACAGAAAAATGAAATTCTGGGAAAACATTCATACTCTCTCATGCATACCAATACAAACCGAAGAGTCACACAGAAAAAAAAGAATGAATAGAGAGGAAAAAGAGAAAGAAAGAAGAAAGGAGGAATTATTATGTGTGTACGAATGGACGTAGAATAAATGTATGCATACTACAAGAATAGTCAGTAGTGGCTTGCTAGTACACACATACCTACATTATTATTTATGTGATAAAAGAGCAGAGGGGCTCGTCGGGCTCTAACCTTTTCTCTTTTCTCCTCTTCTCTGCACACATGAAGAAGTGGAAGTAATAGCGAAGTTTATTTTCAGACGAAGTCGATCGATTTGCATTCTTTACTTCTGCTCGTAACTACAATAATACGTGTGCATATGTACACACAAACATGCTTTACTTTTCAATATTATGCATTATATTTTATATTTTCTTGGTTAGTATTTTTGTTCAACTTGTGTAAAAAATTCTACTGTAGGTGGATATTGGTTGCTTATTTTTGAATTTATAATATCTAAAGCAGTTGAAAATATATATAGCTTATAGCTTGTTTGTTATGAGGTTATTGAGTTGAGAAGTGTTAAGGATATCATGATTGGTTAGCACAAGCACACACACTTTTACTTTACATACACAAGTAGACATTGATACCCGAAAGATGTGAGTGGGCTTTAGTCATGTAACGCGTTCTATAGGATGATATAATATATGTAGAGTAGTTTGTATTTGAAAATATTTATAAGATTATATAAAAGAACCAGTGAAAAGCAGTAGGAGTTTTGAAAAACAGGGCAAAAACTTTTTTGCGTTCGATGATTCTCGATCTCGTTATAAAAATATTTACATCCTTTCTGCACAAATTGAAAGTGTCAGCATGATTATCTTGCTGCCGCATTACCTGTATTTTTCATAACATCGAAATGTTTATATGTTGACGTATTTATGATTTGACTTTCAAAAGATTCTTCCAGGGAAACGAGCTAGATGCTAGAATGCTTTCTTCAACTTGACAAGATAAGAATGTATTTTGGTTGGATAGATCCGGGAAATGATAGACTCTCAAGGATCTTGCAAAATGCAAAAACTTCAGTAGTAGAGTGAAAATGATTATTTACCTCATGCCTGACTCATATTTTTTATTTTTTTTACTGAAGCCATGACTCAGCTTTGTAGAGTTGAATTTATTTTATGATCATACACATGCCTCATTTTTGATGGCAAGGGATTCAAACAATCACTGACTGTGAAAATGTTGTAAGCATACGAACAAATAATAGTGCTTTCTCAGTTGGCTCGAAGATGAAAGGAGAAGACAGAGAAAAACAATAATATTTATATTTATGCTTGGCAAAATATATTTGGAAAGACTAATTGCATCTAGTAATGTACTATAGATTATTGGGGTAGAAAATAGATACTAGTAGTTAGTGATCCCTCTTTATTAGAACCCTAGTTTATGAAAGAAAGGAGCACAAGTGGTAAACTTTAATGCTTTTCACGTACAGCTATAATTACAATTACCTACACATAGCCACCACCTTTATTATCATCATATGAACATCAGAACAACATATTAAGTATGTTACAAAGTACTCGAGCTGTTTTAATGTAAGTTTTTATCACTTCGGATTCTAGATGTTATACATACATGAGTATATCAGGTAAACAATGGTGATACTAAAAACAGTATTAATAACAAGAAGAAGTAGAGTAGAGATTGTATTGCCCACCTCAGCAAAAGTACATGGTCCTCCTCTAGCTGCTATCCCCCTAACCACATGAAAAAGATTCGGATTGACCACAAAACAAGTAGTGAAAGCAGTACATTATGTGGCCCTCTTGAAATGAAGTACGGTAAAAGCTCTCAACACAACAACCGGGCTTCCTCCCTTCAGTCATTCGTATCAAGACGAGGAAAAAATCTCGTATTTTTTCTTCCCTGCTTTGTTTGTCCGGATTTTTTTGTGTGCTAGAGAGATTTGCTGCAGACAAACTGTGTAGGAACAGCTGAAGCTGAACACTAAACACAATATACAAACTGTGTACTGTTGTGTGAGTGTGCAAGCAAATAACAACATATCAATATTGAATGTACACAAAAAAGTTACGGACGGGCATACACTGGAAACTGGAGTACAACATTGGAGCAGAGCTGCAGTTACAACACCAGCTAGTTATAAAACTAACAAAACGAAATGAAGGGAAAAAGTAGAGAGAGCAGTAAATAAATATATATGAGAACCCAGGGGATGATACATTGGAATTTTTCTCGAGTACTTTTCCTGCATCATCGCCATGATCATCACTATCCAGCAAGGAAATCACAACTCCGCGAAAGTGGGATAGAGAGAAAGAGAGAGAAAGGTACTTGAAACTTAAATGGGAATCTAATACGTTTATCCGTTTTTAAACAAACATTTTGGTACCGTAACGGAGGTCACTTGAAAATAGAGTGATTAAAAGTTGTACATGTAATACTGGTTTTATAGCACTGTTTTAAGTTTTACGTGATTATTTTTCCGACTGTCATTGCTATTATCTATGTAAGTTTATAGGCTGCTAAGTTTGAAAAGATTGGGCTCATGTATACATTTTCCTAAAGTTTATGCCAATGTAATACCACACAAAGTAAAAATATGTAGGTATGTATGTTATTGCTTATACCACAAAAAGTTGTATTTTATTACGTGTTTATTTGCCTTGCTAGTACGTAGTAGGTGAAACAAGGTAAATCATTTTATTCCAGTAAATTGCTTATTTTCTAGGCAAAACTTTACAAACGAGACAAACTCAAAGTTTCTTATAGTTTTCTAATTTTTGAAAACCTACAGCAAGGATATCATGAAAATTGTTAGGAAAGAACGCATTTTATGTTGATGACATCATAATTTTTACGTTTAGAGCATATCGCATACAAACTTGCATGCTGGAACATTTTCACTGCTGACATCTATACAGATTTAGAGGAATAACCTTGAGAGACTGTATTTACGAACAATACAAAAGCACTCAATATTTACATGTAATCAGATTGAAGAGGCATATAAAACATAAGGAATTATTACATTCTACATGCCAAGAGCTTTACAATTAAAGAAGCACTTAATAAAATTCACACCCGTTTCACTTTTGATTGGCATAATGTCGTTATTAGTTGGTTTTGTGGCAAATCGTTAACAAGACTACTTCTATTTATTTCACTGCTATTAATAACAAGTTACGATTTTCTTATGGCATGCACCTGGTTCGAGTGCAAGGAAAAATGAAATGGGATCTCATCACACGAATCACATGCAACAGAGTAATAAAACTAACTAGGAATGCGTTTTGATTAGCGAGAAGTGGGAAAGGAGATGTACCTTTAGCATTCCTTCATTTTGATATAATATATTATTATCCATATATTTTGATACGTCTATATGGTTTGGTAATTCCTTTAAGTATTCTATGTGCGGTTCGTTTTCTCTGTTTGGAAGTATAGAGCACCAAGAAAATTTCCCCTTTACGAGAACATCAACGTAATGAAGTTCATCAAGAAACGTTCAATGATTTCCACTTGGCTGAAGCCTTCTTCGTCTTTCGAAAAATCTGCTTTATCTCTTTTTATACGGTCCAACAAATGCAAGTGGACTGACAAGCTTGGTTTTGTGGTGCAGTTCATCATTCTCAACCCTCTCACCATTTCCTTCCCCTTTCTTCATTTTCCTTCCCTCATTCAATGTTTTTGATTGAGTTGAGGCGAAAGAGAATAAACAAGATTCAATTTTTGTAAGTCTTTTCAGAACTTTTTTCTCCCTCACAAATGAAAGAAAGGGTTCATTCCTCAAAGCAATATTACAGGCAGATCAATGAAAATATGTATTGAACTCTTTTAAAGTACTGAGAATTTAGGTCTTTTAGTCAATAATACATTTTCTCCGGTTTAAGACATTTTGACATTTTTTTTCAGTTGGACATAAAATTCGGGCTTATTCAGGATGAGTTGCCAAGAAAGCCATGTGGGAGTGTCTGCACAACCATATAACTCTTAAATTGAAGTTATTTTCCTACAAATATATACTATTCTACTGCTGTCGCATATCAAACCCTTTACAAAAGGGACATCATGATCAGATCATCAATGCATCCAACAGTCACATCACCACCACTTTACGTAACTCCAACTAATTCCTATAATAAAACTTCTTTTTTAGACCTTTCACAGCGGAGAAAGCAAGCGAAATGTATGTACTTAAGTGCACCGTATAAACTCTGCCAGCTTAAAATAGGAGATATATCATATCACTCCATTCTCAGTCGACCTGATGATGCTGCTTCTACCATTTCACCCACAACAGCGGCTTCCGACTACCCCGTGAAACGTAACCGGATACATTTATATATAATAATAATAAAGGAATAGGGGAAACAGAAAATCCTTTCCCTTTTTATATATGAATGCCTCCTGCCCATTTTTCGTCTTTCTTCCTGCATTAATCTTTCAGTGGGAAGATGGGAAGCCCCTGACTAATGGTGACTAATGATGAGGGATTGGAAATAAAATGAAGTGAGTGAGGAGCGGTGCAGTATAATACCAGCGAGTGTGTCTATCTCTCCAGCGGGTAGTGTCCATTACATTTTATAGCCGTGTGGATCTTCCCGTTCTATAAAAGATGTAGTGCACAGCCTAATACTATAGTGCTATATATCCTGAAGTACAACATATTAAACAACTCCAGAGTAGAGTGGTAGTGTAACAAATATCATCTTACCGCCACACAGCTTCATATATATCTATCATTGTCTTGTAGTTGGTGTACATCTCCTTTGTCAATGCCCAAAATTCGAGAACCTGAGGAAATGAGAAACTTTGTTGGAAAATACACAAGGCATATGCTCTACCTCTTCTGTTTTCATTTACTTCTTGCACACACGAGACTGAATTGGTGATGATAACCAGAACGAGGAAAATGGCTGTTTGGAATAAAGGCCTTTTTTCTTCTCAGAAAACCACAAATTAAAGCAGGCACGGCAGAGGAAGATGATCCTACATATTATTCCTATTTTCTCGGATACCCTTTTGAAAAGAAAAGAAAATAAGGTTCGTTGGCTCTGTTGACGAAGGCGATGATATGTATGTTATGTGCTACTTATTGTGCTACAACAACATGGTTCCGAAAATAAAGGAGTGATGAGTAGGCAGCAGTAACATTAAATCCGCAACAACAGCAGTTTCATATTATTTCTTTCTTCACTCTTTCATTCAGAGAATACAATACAATAAGTACAGCAATCAGTTTTTCCTCCAGCACAATAACTATCTGCTATAGAGAAAGAATATTGCATAAATAGTTTATATAGCAGATATCTTTTCTTCTCTCTGATCTTATGATCTTATTTTATTCCTAATGTCGTGTTGCAGTATGCTTCCTCCCAAAGGCAAAAAGTATTCCATCAGGATAAAAAGCCTTTTGTTAAACTTGTCGTGCTGGCTGAATCACCGAGATTACAAGATGAGCATCATAATCATAAGAAAAGGAGCTTGTTGTGCGACGCTGCTCACTCATCTTGGATTGTATGATAAAAAGGAATAAAGGCGAAGCCATTAATGTTGCTTTATGTGCCACAAAAGTGTATAACGTGCGGCTTTTCATTAATAAGAGATAGAATGAATTGCTCACATGGATTTATGTATTTTAAATCTCAAATATGTATTTGATTTTGTATTTGCACACATAACAGTATTCATAACTTTATCACAGCAATTCATACACAATAAATTTTCCTTCAAGAAGCAGTCATTATATTGAAGACAAACTACGACACAAAAGTCAAACTACTTAGACAGTAATATTTTGGACGATTTTACATTCCAACCCAACTATTAGGATTTCTTATGTAGTCACAAGTGACGCGTACAAATCTTACTTT
>JAQFYG010002768.1:0-13875 GCA_034694325.1 Entomobrya corticalis
CACAACACGCTATATGGTCCTTGCACTGGTCTATTCATCAATCTGTAATAACTCATAAAACTGTATTGTGCTATGTGCTATGACTCCAAATGCGCTAATCAAAGAGCTTCGGATCACCCCATTACATAACAGCTTGCAATAAATATTATTTATTTTCCCATGGAATTCATATACCCGTTTTCGTTGCATCGCTGCCTCCGAATGAAATTGCAACTTACTATTAAATACCATAAAAGTTACAAATATAAATACATAATGACTATGTTGCATATTCATTTTTTTATTTTAGACATTGGGGCTGACGATTGTACATTGAACAATAATCGCATTTTAAATTATTACTACCGGTTGGGTGTTACGGAATCGCTGTAAAAAATATGATTTACAATCATTGGTGGTGGTGACACTAATTGATCGACCAGAAATGCTAAATTATTGTTCAAGTATATGAAAACATTAAAACATCTTGTATTGTTTGGCGCTAAACACCTTTTGTTGAGTTTTGATGTAGCAAAATAATGTTCAATTTTAGAATTGTTTTTCTCTTCAAAAAATTTCTTACTTTTAATTTTGGATGTCATCATCTGCCGCTATTTTAACATAGTAATTTGACATTTTTCCTTTAAAAATTATCTTGTCAATTTTTTTCTTATGCAACTAGTTAGCATATAAACACAGACAGGAGAATGCGGATGACATCATCATTATCGATTTTTTTCCTCTTGTAAAGAGTAATTAAACATATGAAAAATTAAGAAAATTACCCTATCTCTATCCTCCATCTCATTATCTGATAATTATAGGATTTATGAAATTTTAAAAACGTTAAAAGTTGAAAATCTATGGCCCTCCATGAAGCTCTATCCTCATCCCGTGACCTGTGATATCTTCAACTTGTATTTTCGCAAACCTATTTTACTTTTCAGCTTCCTCGTTTTTGCTGTTATGTCTTGTCTTTTTGACATGAGATGTTCTTGATTGCATAATTTTGTTAGCTCTGCAGTACTAACTTAATTAGCGATGATACCATAACCCATCTACATATTGTACCTAATAATGACATTACATTTTTATTGGTGATGAAATAAATATTTAACCTGCCTTGTTATCTGTCGCTAAATATATGTTAAAAAGTCAAAATGTTGCCACCATCATGTCATCATGTCACCATCTCAGTCAGACTACTTGGTAATTTTGGTTGTTGGTAATTTGTAATAATAATTGTTTATTTTATACCTTCATTTGGGTTTAGCGGTAACAGAAATCAAGAAAACTGCTTGTTGATAATTTAATCGGCAAAACGCAAAGGTTTGCATGTGTAACCACATAATAGACAACTTATGATTTACACTATTTTATTTTTGAACAAGGAAAACAATTTTTTTGCATTGTAATGGAAAATTGAGATGAATATTATTGTGTCTATAATTTAGCCTCACACAAAAGTCGCAAGTTAGTACAAATTACAAAGTAATCCGTTCTTATTGAACTCAACCCCACCTTCATCCTTTTGTACTCTCCCTCTCAACTCAAACCAGCTATTATATCGAAACTCTTCTCTTATTGTTGCCGATATGTACCTATTTTTATACAAAAATTATATAATATTTTCATCCTGCATCGGCACCAAAAGGAAATTTCATTAGTTTTCTTTTTGCAGCGCCGCAGGTTAAAATAAACATTGCAGTAGGCTTGTGCCTTGCGCGTAGGTAATTATCATCTCTTGAAGTTTTTTTTATGAAAAGGAATCGTTATTTTTTCATTTTGTGACACAATCGCGATTTGCAAGTTGCACATTTATACCTCTAATCATTTACAACAACAGTAAAAATAAGTTCGCAAAATCTGTTTTTACATTTGTTTGGTGATACCATTTCCGTATGAAGTATGATAATTTAACAAATTTTAATTTTTACTTAACCATATTGAGTTTTTAATAGCTACTGCCGCTGTGATTAGGGATACTGTTAGATATTTCTGGGTATACACATACTTTTATCAATTTTTGTATAAATTCAGCATAAAAAACGTAATGGATTACCAGCACAATTACAGAACTAGGTAAAATGGGTTAATGACATAATGATGCATATAATATAAGCATAATGGCAATTGTTATGAGAATTCTATTGTTTACTTGTAAAATATATAAAAATGCATTTTTGAAGAAAAACTGCAATTATTGTTAATTTGTTCATTTTTCTGTGGGAAGTCGCCTAAAAGTCTATTCGCTATTTGTAATAACATAATATTTTAACTGGCTATTATAAAATTGTTTAAAGGAAATGGTTTGTAACGACTGGTGTGTCTTGAGACATGGTCGTATTTGCCTGTCTCCAAATCGATTTAGCCACTCCGATTAAACTGTCTTTTATTTTAAAGTTATTACAACACATTTCATTTATGTTGATGAAACAAATTTTAATAAAATTGTCATTTCATCATCTCATGATCACAATTACAGGACTTTTATAGCCAAAAGTATAAATAGTAAATTAAATAAAAATCAGAAAAGTTACCTAAGGCTTCAAGAGAAAAACTGCATTTTTTCTTTCTCTTTTTCTTTGGAAAACTTCCAAAAGAGGTTGTTTGGTTGAATTCAAAATATAATGAAGATGTCCATCCCTTCCACTGTATTGTACTCTATCCGCATTGGTCTTGTGCTTTTAAAATTGAGCTTTCTGTGACGATTTTTAAAGATGATTTTTTTGAAAGTTGTTCATTATTTGTGATACAAATATGAAGGCATCTTCCTTGCGACATGATATCATGTCACAAGTAATAAATGAGATTTTAATTTGGCACTTTATTCTAAATTGCTTCTGTTACAATTTCAATAAGCAAAGTAGCATTAGATCTATTATGATGATATGGGCTTGGCCATTTTGTTGGCTTCTCAGATATCTTATAAAAATATATTTGTAGAAAAGACAACAAAAGAACCATTTTTATGCATATCATAAGAGCTGTAATTAATTAATGAAGTAATTCTGGTTCGAATGTGTGAAAGGTGCTATCCTATTCAGGCTTTTCTTAATTAAGAAAAGTAAATAAGTAAACCTGTAACTTCAGCACTGTAATCTTTTTGCAACATTTAACTAAAAAATCAAGTCATGCATTTTTGGCGTTGCAAATGTCGATTTGAATTTAAACTGCCCCAAAGTTATTTCAGCATGATCATGTGAGAGGTGTTCTTATTTGCATTTAAATTATCATCTCAATAGTCTGCAAAAACTCATTAGTTTGGTGTTAACTGCGATACGATACGATTTGACAATAATTACGCATTTCCAAAAAAACAATTTTTATTTTTGTCGATGGTCGATGATGACATTATTTGAGAGTTCTTTTTACAGAAAACATAAAAACCTGTAGGGATGGTCGTGAATTTGTTCATGTAGTTTTGGTGCATTTGCTGCTGCACTTTTAGCTTTCATAATTTTCAAAACCTGTCAAAAAATCTGCCAATTGCTTCATAACAAATAGCAAGAAATTATCTTGTTGCTCTCTCCCTTTCATTTTTTCTTAAATTAACGGATCTCCTCCTGACAAATTGAGATTTTCGCATTTTGTGACAGAAAAGTGGAAAATGATATGGCTTTGGCTTGCTAATAACCGCTTACAGAAAAAACGCCTACTATTACCAAATGTTGCAACTTGTAACTCTTTGGCTTGAAGTAGTAGTCTTTATTCTAAATTGGCTAATCTTTACTTAATTTTCTTTGAATAAATAAATAAACTAGTTAAAAAACAAAGCATCTTATTATTTTTTATTGTTTTTTTGTCAGGCCACTCCTTAATGCGTTGGTGAACAAGCTGGAAGTTCTTTCATCCAAATTAGATGACCTAACTAGCGCTCAAACAAACATTCAAAAGGCGTTTGACACCTTGGAATCTCGCTTCTCTTTATCAGCGACAATGGACGATGTTCCACAGTGTGGACGTCGTGTTGACAGAGTTCTCCGCACGTTGACTCCATTAGTTTCCCGTGTTGAAGGACTCTGGAGCGTTGTTTCCGGTTACTCTTCTAACCCAAGCTTGAATAGTTTCGCTGGAAGTGCCAAACAAGCGACAAATAATGTTAATGTGCCACCATCCCAATTTCTTGCTGCACCTGGGGATGCCCTTTTGTCAGAATCCAGGAGACAGGAACGAGCCATTTCTGCCATTAGATCAGATTTGAATGCCAAAGTAAGTCCTAAAAGTACCCATAAAATTAGTCAGCTTTTAATATTATAACTAATCACCTATTATTTATGAAACATTAAACAATTTCCTGCAGAGCCAACAAATTCTTTCCGAGCTTGGAACAGTTGAGCAACAACTTGACGTTCTACAAGGTAATCTGAAAAAGCCTGGAAGCGGTCCCCAAAATGTTGACCAATCAGACCTCCAAGCTCCAGTGGAAAATAATGATGTTACCTTCCAAGTTGTAGATCCATCATACCAAACTGTTGGAGTTCCTGTAGGAAATCTTGCCAGTTACAAGAATCAAACCGATAGAGTAACCGCAATTGTATTCCCCTCAGTCAAGAACAAACCAATTGCTGATGCTACCGCTTTGGATGGCGCTGACGCTTTGTTGACCGGAGTAAGTTTTGAAAAGCTATTCAGCAAACGTGTCTTTAAATTTAACAAACATTCATATGCAACATTTTCTTGCTAATTTACAGTCTGGTCAAACCAGATCATCATGCGCGGAACTTATGATGCAACCAGGACAAAAGAGATCCGGTCTTTATCACATTCGTTTGCCCGGGGCACGCTCATCTTTCTGGCAATTACTTGTCTATTGCGACCAAGACACCAATGGTGGTGGCTGGATGGTAAACTTACTAAAACGGCAGCGATCTTTGTTGCTCAGCTATTTGTTTGTTTTTCTAAATAATCTGAAGCTATTTACGCATGATATAATATCGATTTAATTTAATTTTTATGTATTTATAACTCGTTTACTTTACAAAAACATGATTTGTGGAAAAGGTGGTCCAAGGATGAAAGGAAATGTATGCTTGTAGCATGAGCTTATTATCATGCATGATGACTCATCATTACCGTCATCTTTTCACCACCACAATTTCATGATCAAACTTAGCATGAACTAATTATTATGCATTTTTGATGGACCACTCCGTTGGGTTTTACTTGTTGAAGTATCGTTTTGAATTTATGATATGTTATGTTCAATGTTCACACATTTGGAAAAAAATAGACACTCAAACTTGTTCGAGCGAGAAATAGTTATAATCGTATCATAACATTTAAGAAAGATGCCGAATGCCGCCTTTCATGCAAATCATATTTGTTAGCTCACCTGTAAATTGAGTGACAAGTCAATGGCCAGGTCATCTCATCAACCTTTTCAGTGAAACAACCATGATGAATGACATCATGAAAAACTACACCTTAACACGAGCAAACATTTTCAGCAAAAATTGCATTCATCAACCACGCATTAGCAATGATTTTATGTATGTCACTATTAATAAGGGATGGCTATCAGGGACCACCCAAAGATCTATATAAATATGTAGGTATGTACTCCATTATTAGTAAAGGTTAATAATGCATTTTAGCTTAAAGTGTTAAGCTGACCAAAACTCATAAAAATTTGGAGACATTTTGCCGTAAGCTAACTAAATGCAAATGATGTGAAGCACAGTGAATGCAAAATGCAGATAAAAAATGCTTACAACAATGTACAACAGGTATGTAGGCATTATTTGCATGTTGTTACAATAAAGTCAAGTTCACTTTTGCTTTCTGTTTAAAAATGCTACGTATAAATAACATGCAATCGAACATGAGACGAGCATATCGCCATTTTGCTCTAGTAGGATCATCGAGGTCATTTACAATACTACAAACTATAAAAATTGATCGCGCAAGGTGGTGGCAATATGGCGTGGCATCTTATATGATGAGTTTTTATGGTCGAGTTTGGTGACTTCAAGTCAAGCTATAAAAATAGTTAATATGCAAAATTTGAGCAGGTGGATCGACAAGCGGGAACCATGTAGTCTATAAGAACTACTAGCCTGTAATATAGAATTTACTTTATCAACAATCCACTTTGCTTATTTTGCAAACTATTAGTAGGGCTAATCAGTCCGTTTGCAAATCAATTTTTCCTGAAACAATGAAAACAAAAAACAAATAAAAAGTAATGATTTTGGGATTTGATTGCGATCAAAAGTCACTATTTTGTGCACACCTGCTTATTAACATATCTAGAGTTCTCGCACAGTTTATTATTGAAAAAACCAACTAGAAGCATCTATTTGCGACCTCTGACAATGAGTAAAACCATTACTTATCGTTATCACTTCCTCTGTTTAGATTGAAATCTAGAAGATAGGCATCATTGAAGAGAAAGGACAGCTCCGTCTTTAGTTATGACATGGTCGTGATTATCTTGAACCGACGCTTGCTCAAACAAAAATATAATAATAACATTTTTCAAGGTTAATTCAGATTAAATCAACAGTTTTGAGTGTCTTAAATAGAGAAAACGAGGTAAGGTACACAAACTCAAGATCAAAATGCGTTTGCCCAATAAACGGGAAATAAAAAAGCTTAATTGAACATATGCACAACGCGGCAGGTGGTGCATAAATACCAAGCCACATGGTTCGTTGGTTATTGGGTTGTAATTTTAAAATGATTAGTGTTCATTGGTCTTGTTCACTGATCATTACATTTTTGCTACCGGTTTTTCTTTTGCAAATTTTAAAAGGCATGTTAACATGACTATATGCATAAGCCACACATTTTTGTACAACGGTAGCAAAAACGAATTTTAAAAATTCGGGACTATTAATTTTCTTTTAAAAGCACTATAAAATTTTATGATGCTGATTATTTTTCTTCAAAAACAAAATAAAACAGGTTGTGCAGAGACGTGCTGATTTCCCTGAACCAAGAGAAAGCTTTCACCGTAATTGGGTTGAGTACCGTAGCGGATTTGGAGATCCAATAAGAGAGCTGTGGATCGGAAATATTAACTTGCATCTTCTCACAAATTCTGAAGATCAAGTCCTTCGTATTGAACTCGAAGATTTCGATGGGGAGAAAAGATACGCTGAATACTCCACTTTCAGAGTAAGCCAGTTTACATTGTATAAAAAGTGTAAATATGTAAATATGGGGCAATGTGAAACCTCAAATGTTTTATGATTTGTTTTCAGGTGGCATCTGAAGCTGATGGATTCCGTCTGGAAGTTGGAGGATACAGTGGGGACGCTGGTGACGCATTGAGTGATCCATGGTACGGAGCTCATGGTTCCGCTTTCTCTACTCATGACAGAGATAATGACAGGTCGTCATTGAATTGTGCCTCGATGTTGAAGGGAGGTTGGTGGTGGAAGTCATGCGGTCGTGGGCTTAATGGTCTCTACTTTGACAACCAGCAGCCCGACTCCGCTCTTGCACGACAAGGCATTGTTTGGTTTAGATGGAAGGTTTGTTTTTAACAGTTAATTATAGTTTATCAACACATTAATTTTCTTATTCGTGAATGTAAGTAAACACAATTGGTTTTCTTTAGGGATGGGATTATACCCTCAAGAGAGCAACAATGATGATCAGACCAAAGAGCTTCCGTCCCAAAGAGGGTACTAACTTCACTTCATCGTTTAACTCATCGTTGTAAATTTTAACAATATTATACATGACTGCATATAGGAATCATTTTTTTAATTCGCCGTTGGATCCAAAATTCGTGAAAGAGGAACTTATAAAAATTTCGAACCAAATACCCTTTTTACCTATTAGTTATATAAAGAAAATTGAGCGTACATGTTAACTTTTCAGTTTTGTAAATATGAATATAGGTAGGTACATGAGTAATATGCTATACTTAAGAAAGAATGAGGTTTCAATCATTAAGGTTTACAGTAACTTTTAAGTGCCTATAGTGTTGTGTCGTCGCTTGTTTGTATGTTCGAGAATGGGAACGTGTGTTGTATCTATTTGTATTTTAGATAATTGAAAGGGTTTTTTGTGTACTCGTTACTAATTACTTAAGTAATTCATTAAGTCATAAAACATACGAAATAGATTTCTAAGCATTTTTATACACACACTCAAGAACGCTTTAAAAACTGAAGTTAAGCAATTTCCCTATCGTCAGCTAATCAACCAAATCATGAGCCAGTTGCCGGTTGCCGATTGAAATGAAGTAAATATTCAATACAATCTCATGGTTCTAACACAACAGTAACGTACAGATTGAAGGTTACTGTTTATAGCAATGGCGAGTGATTGCTAATGGCTGATGTTATTGAAAATTGATCAGCGACCAGAAGAAGAAAAAATCTTTATCTTTTGCAAAAGGTACTTACAATGATATCAAAATCAATCCCTTCGAGCAAAACCACAACCCTGTAATTATGACTGAATTACTCATTCATAATTTACGTACTTTTATGCATGCATTTCATTTCATACAAGAATATTTTTTTATTCTGAAAAAATTACGCCGTTTTTTGATAGAGAATATTGTTTTGATTTTTTGTACACGTGATGCACAAAAATTATAAAGAATACGGGTGCTGCTTTATTACTACAACAGAAGATGTAGTAAATATTTTTTTCAGCTTTAAATTTAAAGGCATTTGACATTAATGAATTACTGATACCACACAATTACGAGGATAACATATAGAGTCAGATTCTTCTGCAAAGCTGCATACGCCCGTTTCTAAATTGCAAACTGAGGGTCTCTTCAACAGAGAAAAAAGTGTGTTTGTACAAATTAATCGTGGAAGTTTTAAATCTTGTTGTCTACTTTAATTGACCAGAAATTAGCTTCATCAGAGAGAGAGATAGGCGTCCAGCAGCATTCAAGTAGTTATAATCAAGGACAATGTCAAATGATACAGTTATATGCCTTCCTAAAAACGATATAAATTACAGTTAAGTATTCCGTTTCATGCTGAGATACACGAAAGTCAGCGTTCTGTGTTTTTCTCCAGGGATGCAATATAGCTTGGTTGATTGCTTCTGGCTGACGCTAATGAGATCAATGGCCTCTATATATGTATGTATTAATGTTGGGCATTTTCTTTTGAATTATATACAGTTTGCAGATAATTACATCTTTTAACCTGTCCATTATAATCATTAATATGAAGTACTTAAATATTGAGTGAAGCTACTATATCTATAGGAAGTATTGTACCAACTAACGAAAAAAATCCCTACATCATCAATACTCGTTTTGTCATTGATATATACTCAATTTTCCTCAGCAATGCAATCTTTTAGCAATTAAAATTTTTGTTGTTTCCTATAATATTTCTATCTTTACCTGACCTATATACTATGCTACATGATTAATGTACAATGCGTTTGGGTAAAAAAACAGTAATTAGTTTTGTGTTGGATGGAGTTGAGGCATGTTCTTTGTGAAAGGGCTTGAGAACCGGCCAACACCCAAATTTTATGCAGATTGCTTAATTCCATGAATCAGTATACAAGAATAGATGATATTAATTCAATTTTAATACATTACTTGATAATAGGCTATAAACAATTGATATACACTGTTAGTTAGCCTATTAATTATTTTTTCCATGTCCTACTATAAAATATTTCTCTTTCTTACTAATTTTTAGTCTTATTTTCCATACTTCTATCTAATGTTTATATTTTATATATCCTACTATTTTGTATTTTTCGCGAGAAAGTACGAATATGAATGAATGTGTAACGTATCCGTCTACGAAAGAGATAATTTACTTTATAATATTTTAATTAAAAATATTGTTTTCATGGCCAATCAAGTACTTTTAAGCCATTCATACGTAGCCAATTTTAAACAAGTACTACTTACGATTTTTTTATTTTGAAATTTTATTTTTTGGAGAGATTTAAGATAGAAAATTGTTTCATATTGTCGTTAATCGTCATGTTTAGAAATAATGTCAAGTTTGTATTTTTACTTTTGGTAAAATATGTATATTGTATGTAAATAAGTTTGAACGATTTTTTTTTAAGTGAAAGTTTTTGTTTTAAAGTTATAAATTTTTCAGATCAGATTTGTTAGCTGAAATTCTTTTGTTCACTAATCTGCACTATTAAATAGGATGAATTGTTGTGTTTTTGTATGGCTGCAACTATTGTCGTTTAGAATATAATTTTATGATGTTAATATAGAGTAGACTGATAGTTTGATATCTTTAAGACAATTAAAATATGGATTATTTCTACTCGATTATATTCCGATTATAAGGGTTTGATAGAATTATATTAAGTAAAATGTAAAAATAAATAAAAATATTGTTTTAGTTAAGTAATATGGATATTTTGAATGAATCATAAATATAAGATTTAAGTTAAGGGATGTGAATGGTATGCTGTGCTGATAGGAGGCTTTAACTATGTTTTAGAATTCCTCTTTAAGTTTGACATGTATAAATGCTTTACAACAAAATTGTTTAATTTAACCAAGTATCAACGAATGTAAGTAGAGTATAAGGACATATCGAAATTTTTAACTGATTGAATTTGTGAGTTTTAGAAGACACGTCATCTCGTGTCTAATGAAATGGTTTCTTAAGCTATTATGTAGCTTTGACCGAAATGTAGTGACTAATTATTCGTGACAGATAAATACCATCAAAGGATTTACTTCTCTTACAATAATGTTTACAAATTCGACTGAACAAAGAAGAAATCCAGGCCCGACGTTTTTAATCTTACACTGATTTTTAAAACGACATTACATAACCATATTATTTTTACGCTTTTATGTAGATTTACTACTAGGTTAAGATTTGTATGGATGTGAAAAATGTAAACATTTGTATAATATTATTATGTACGTCAGTAAAAGACACAAACCGAAGGCAGTGTGAACCTCCAGTATTACTGAAAAATAAAACAATGTACCCAAGTACGTTAATGGTACAAAAATGTAAAACAAACTGTGTTGAGAAAACCGTGATGTGACCTTATTTTGAAAAGAGCACATGTTGCATTCGAATGCCATTCTTGATGTAAAAGATTTCCGTGCTACTGAACACAATACTCCTCAATATTAGATATCATAATAATACTTAATTTATTATTTTTGACAAATGTCATAATATCCATTAAGTGCATTGCACAAAAACTAATTTTTGAGTTGATATAAACAGACTATTTACACAAAGCTATTTAACTAGCCTTAATTCACTGGTGAAAATGAATTAACAAAATCATGAACAGCAGTCGATTTTTATATTGAAAGTGCAATTGATTTTTTTAAATAGCTGACGTTGGAGGACTATTTTATGCTTTTCAATTACTAGTTTTTAATTTTCTCTCCTTAGAACTGAGCTTACAGAGCGGTCTTCTTTTTATAAAACAAACTTCCACTTAAAAATAATAACTTTCACCCTTGATATTTAATTGATTTTAGTTAACAAATAGTTTTTGAAATGACGAATGAAAAGTTTTTTTTCGAACGGTATAATTCCAATTTACTGATTGGGGTTAAGGTTGGTGGCCGACATAAGCAATTTTTCATTCAGTTGAACTTGGACACGGGTAAGTTGTGCGAGATACATGGACATCAGCAAATCCTGCGAATAAATAGAAATACAAAAATTTTATATGGTATCTAAAAATTAATGATTCCATAAAATGCACATACATAATGTTTGACAAAATTTACCTTAATATTGGCGTTCAGCATGTTATCTAATTCATCCCTATTCATCTTAGGTACCACTTGAACTAATTTCAAGAGATTCCTTCCGATTGAATTGTCAGCCGCAATTTTATCAGCCAAAACATCCTCCACGTAGTTCAAAACGACGTTCAAAGCATCTCCCATTTCCCCACAAGCTTCAGTCACCTGAGGGAGTTCCGCTTTGGGCTCAGTTTTCCCACTTGGAACCAATCTCGTTTTAAGCAGCGTTTTCACTAAACATTAAAAAATAAAAATTATTTTATAAACTTTCAAAAATATCTATACCAAATCAATAAAAACTCGTCAAAATAGGTATTGAAATAAATGTCTTACAAGCAACCGCTTCTGGTGGGTAAGTTAAGAGCTCAACTGGAATGGGACTAAACATGGCACCTTGAGAGCGATCAGGAACTCCGATGTCAACCCTGGTTTGGAATAACGATACAGTGCATGTTTTGTATTCCGAACAGACACAATTTATGCATAGTAATTCACTACAAAATTAACGCTTGTTTAGTCTTACTGGACAAATCCCTTGATACTCAACTTCCCTGCCCTGCACGTAGTGTCCACCAACAAGTGCACGGGCTTCGGACACTGACGAGCATAATAATCATTGATGGGAACTGCTATACTTGTCACTTCGAAACCAGTTGCCCACCATCCAACAATCACCTCAGCCGGATGTACTTGCTTGTTAAGCTTGTACATGGTGTCAGCAATATGCATTTCAATTGATACCTATTGGACGTTAATAAATTATTTTAATATTAACTAATTACATAAAAATTATTACATTATTTTCTAAAAAATATGGCGTTTAAACTCTTACCGTTCCATCTTGAGGGCTGATACTGTGTGGAACAACGAAGCAGTTGCTTACTTCAACACAGTTTTTGTCGATGGTACCTGAAATATAAATGAAAACAGTTTTAATTAAATACTTTTACAATCCCTAACATCCAATCTATAAAGCTGAAGGACTTTTGAATACGATAATGATAAATGAACATTCAAAAATAAATCTTTAATTTACCCAACAAGGTTCCAAGAATCGATGTACGATCCAAGCTCCGACGCTCATAAGCATTAACGATCTGGAATAGCACGACAGGGTGCACCTTCACAGTTAAGTTAAGAACCATCTTGTTCTTTATAGGATCAATGATCAATTATCTAAAAAGTAATATAAGAACAAAAATCAATAAATTAAAACCAGACTAACTCAAAATCGGGAATACTAGCGACTATTAACGATACAATTAGCATCTATATTAATTATTACGACAGAGTGAGTGCATTTAAAATTTAACTGCTTTGATCTTCACTAGCAAATTTTCGAAACCATGTTGAAAGTGTTTGTTTACTGTTTTAAGCGTATACCAACTAAAACCAAAAACACTACAAAATATTTTAGTATAACCTTACTTGTTTTATAAAATGGGAGAAATAATCAGTTATAATAAAGAGACACGTTAAAAACTACTTTCACCGTTTTCAAAACTTTAGTTAACTTTGAGTTGTCAAAAATTTGACACAATGTTTTGATAAGAAATGAGAATAGCAGGGATAAATTCAAGCTGTTCTAGTAAAAAGTAAATGTACATGTATAAATGCAGGCATGAAACGGAGAAGCGAATGCGGCCGGCATTTACGTGAAGCTTCGTCCTCAAGCCACTAGAGTGCCAGAAGATAGCACAATGCCCCATCAATCTGCAGAATGCACTACAATGCAAGATGCAAGCATCGCTGCTAAAGATAAAGATAACAAGCTACATTTACAAGCGTTTTGCATCCCATTTCCATTCAACGCTTCTTGACGCTTATCTTTTATCTACTTACGACTGTATAAACTAACTAATTTGAAGAAAGTTGAAAGAAAAATGAAACTCCTTCACTAAATTGAAGTTAAAGAAAAAGTTACATATTATGTCATTTTCGTCGTTCGTGAATTCCCATATTATTTGTAAATACTCAAATGAAAAAGGTCAAAATGCCGGTTATGACTATGACTGTTAGGAATCAGGGTAATGATTTTACTTGATTTAGTTTAGTATGTTTATTTTGTGTATCAAAGCCTTTTATGTAGAATATTTAGATTAGTTAATTAGTTTTAGAAAGAAATAGGAAATGCTAGCTTGTGAGGATGTGATGCATAACACCATATGTGAGGACGTGATACATACATCGTAAGGCGT
>JAQFYG010002769.1:0-13874 GCA_034694325.1 Entomobrya corticalis
ATCGACCAGAGATACATATAATATTGCGATATGTCTTTTAAGGGAATGACTTTCAAACTCCTATATAAAATTTCCCAACAGCAGAATGAATCGTAAAATGAAGATTTGAAAAGTGTGAAGCTCACAAGTTGGTCTTTGTAGAAGCAATCTTAAAACTTGGTTTAGTTTTCATGCAAAAAACTTTTAATGGAATCCCAGCATTTGATTTTGAGCTACTTCAATCGCTCAACTCATCCCACATCACATCAGGCTTGTTATGTACCTTTTCTGTTTGTTCATTTTACATCATATTATTATCCTCATATCCAGTGATTCATGCTGTTGTTCATGTATTTTGAATGAGAAATTGAGAATACAGAAAATATTATGCACATTAGTGGCAGCGTATATGCTAGGGTATTATGTACCTAGGAGAGCAGAAGAAAATATTGTTTTGAAATGTGAATGTACCTACACGAGATGAGTACACAGCATCTTGGACGTAATAATAATAAGCGAGCGACTTGATTCCTCATCTCTCTCATAATCTGAGGTTAGACATTGCCCATAGGGAATTACACTTTTTCATCGTCATCGCCATCATCATCATTAACAACATGAAGCAACAAAAACATCGCCGTCGTATCGCTCGTGATCCAGTCATTTCAGTCACATCCTCCTCCTTCGTCATCCTCTTTATTATATTAGCAGCACATCAAATTGATGCCGCTCTTCGCTTATCCATCCAAAGCTCTTATATAACTACTTGTTTGTAAGCAACACTTCCACGAAACTTTTAAAACGCTCAGCAGAAAAAAATATCCATACTCACACTACGGATTACCTCCACGTTAACTTTTGGTTTTATTATTGCGCTTAAATAATGATTAGCATACAACATTGTAGGCAAGATATTTATGCGTCTCGCTCGTATATTTATGCAATCATTCTCCTAAACCTGAACAGACTTGCTTGTTGTAAAAGTTGTAAATAATAGATAGATAGATACACGCAGTGATTATTCTCATTTTGTTTTCAATTCAAGCCTCTCTTCTTTGTGGTAAATTCATGACAGGAGAAGAAGAGATGATTAAGAAAATGTTTACAGGTAAAGAGAATTGAGAAGAATGTGATATGTTTAAGCAGATATTCATACAATTCTCACGTAATATTACTTCATTGACCATCGTAATAGGATATTCTTCGTATGCAGCAACCAAGTAATCAAACTACATCTAAAGTCATAATATCCATATGGCTTGTGTAAATTTTCTTGCATGTGTGTGTGAGCAGATAAAATAATATTCCCTACAGCAAGTTCATCTTAAAAAGCTCACACTTAACTTCTTCTAAGCAATCCTCCAATTTATTTTCTAGGTACATACCTATTATAACTTGCTCAATTGTATGAAAATGTGAACTGTTGTGTGCTGGCTATTACAAAGCTTTTAATATTTTCTGGTTTTGTTTTATGTAGCATTTGATATGGTGTATGTGATTGATACAAAATTCCTCAATATGAAACGAGGCACATCATCATCATATAAAATAATAATATTATAGTAAGACGAAAGGAATGGGTTGCATGCAGCGCAGCTTAGAATATTTATATATGTACATACCTATCTACAAAAGGCGTCATTTTTATCTTACTAACAATAAGGCTCTTCGCTGCTCTATATAGAGCGTTCTCGTTATAATATTCGTGGCAGTGTGGTTGTAATTGTAAGTTATATGGCACACACACACTCACACGATGAATATTGGTTTGATGGTGAAAAAAACACAAGCTTTATCATTTCACATCACACAATGCCAACATCAGCACATACCATGCACAGTCATCCAATGGCAAGAAAGGTTGCAAGAGAAGTCCAACAAGGAATGCACAAAAGCACAAATGAGAAAGAACGAAGCAAAGAATGATGGGGAATAACAAGAGTCTCCTCTCGATACAAAAAGAGACGACGAACGTGTAATACAACGAACCCAAAAATGAATAGTGAATCATACTTCTCGTTTTGTGTTTCGTGAGAGAGCTGCTGCGCTCTTCTCCTTCGCCGTCTTCTTTCATGTCATTCGTTTTATCCTGAAGTTAGATATGTACATAAAAAATAAAGAGGAACCTAGCCAAATGCCACATTATATAGAATAGAAAATAATATAAAAGAATAGAGACATGGGAGACTTTACTCGTCTCACACGAACAACGATGTTCAATAATATTAACACATAAAAGCAGGGGTCCAAATACCCTCCACTTTTAGTCGCATCACATCTCTCAATCTTCCACACACTCGTTATTTTTCGTCTCACCCGTACTTTGGCCCAAAATCATTTGCCTTCCACGTAGCTCCAATATTAACCAGATAGAGGCTACATACCTATCCACCTTGTAAGGACAAAAGTATAAAAGATATTATTATTATTCCTTTCGTTTCTTTATACCAATATAAGATCCACACACAGAGAACATAAAAAAAATCTTTCCATCCTCGCCATTCCTACCTTCCTTCCCTAAAAATTCATAAGACGAACGAACAACAACCCTACCAAGAACCATCACCATCATAACCCGTGTCGCCGCACGTAACCCATAATATCATATAAAAAAGGTTTAACTATGTACATATTATATCCCTATCTTTAACTTTATAACACCCCACACTAAACTCAAACTGAGAGGAACTCTGACGAGGCAACTTGTGCATGAAACTCTAACATCATCATCATCATCATTATCATCATCTCGGCACACAGACTGACGCTCTTGCGGCTCTTGCATAGCAACTTCAACTTCTTTTTACTCTTTACTTTACCTCCTAGCTAGAGAGAACATGTACAATGTAATTCCATTTTCACATAGAATATTATATAGCGAGCGATAGCAGAGTACAAAGTAGAAGAATAAAATAATACTTAACTTTGCTGACAAGCTTATTCAGAGAGAAGAACAGAGGCAACCTACCATACCCTAACCATTTTCAGTTGCTCGACTCTGCTCCTGTTGTTGTCCTCTTGTTACGAGAGAGATATGCTCAAGATACCTAAAGGATAACCTCGCTTTTATTGTAATTTTATACACATCGCATACCAACCCTAGAGAGAAACGCAAACCAACCCAACTTTATCGAAAAGGAGTGAAGAGAAAAATAGGATAGAGGAGAACAGAAGGAGGGCAACAACATAATATTTCTGCTTCAACGTTCGCATCGCATATTATTGCATCGTACAACTGAAAAGAGGAGCATAACCAAAGCCAAAAAACTATAACAAGGCTTCTCCTTTCATCTCTCTCTTTACATTTGGTATTTACATATAAATTCATCCACCACATACTCATACCCCTTTTATAATATGCACTCAACATTCAACATAAATATAATACGTTGAAAATAAAATATTTCGCTTGTGAATTTTCCAACAAGCTCTCTTCTTCACAATAATATTTCTGATACTGCTACACAACACCACCACCACCACTATAATAAAGACAGGCGGACACAAATAATACAAGTTTAGGTATTTTTCTCGTTCACTCGTTTGTTGAATGCTCTTGAATAATAATAATAGTGCATACAAGTAACAAACGGGCACTCATATTCCCTGTGTGTGAGCGAACACTTTTATTCTAACTCAGCAGAAGTCAGGGAGAATATTATGTGAGAATATGTGAGCGCTGTAAAATGTTCATCTAGTTAGTAGTCAGTCTTGAAAAGCATTACAATATTATTTTCGTCTTTTTTACTATTCCTCTCTCTCTTCTCGACAAGGTATCTCCGCTTTGGTCACAACCAAAAGCATAATAATAATATCCTCACAGAGAGAGAAGAAGAGAAAAAAAACTAACACAGACACACATAACTTCTACTACTGCACAAGTTGTGGAAAAAAAGAAGAGGGTAAACTGGTAAGCAGTAACCAACATTACAAAAAATTTTACATTATTGTTTGCAGCAAAAACTCTTACAATATACATAATAGAGGAGAGAGAGAGAGAGATCTAAATACTTCTCTTCTGCCACTAGCCTAGTGTGTGTGTTAAAAAAATAGAATAAGCAAAGGCATTCAATTCAAAGTAAAAGGAGACTTGTGTGTTGTGTGTGTGAAACATTTCCAAGATTATTATTATTTGAAGGAAGCAGCAAAAGCAACACACATTCGCCACAAGAGGAATTATAATATATCAGGTATTTGAAGGGGATGGATAACCAAAGCAAAAGCTGTATTATTATTTTGAATGTGTGCTAAAGGGCCATGTTCTTACTCTCAGTAAAAATAAGAGTTGCACACACACATTTTGCAAAAGATTCACATATAGAGTAAGTAGTAGTAAAAAGAATAATATTATTTGTTTGGTGTTTTTAATAATGATAGTATTTGGTAGCAAAAAAGGGGGAAAATAGACATCATCACGCACGGTAGGTTTATTCCGGGCTTTTTGTGAGTTTTCATATGAAAATTTTTTACAATCCCTTTTTTCCAATATCAAAAGTTTGCTCCTTCTTGTCTCATTAAAAACGACTATCAGCAAGTTTTAAGGACCTGTCACGAGTGTCTCATTTCACCTTAGAGAGCAAAGAGCCATAGGGAGACTCTTTCATCAAGTAATTGATCTAGGAGAAGGAGAAGGTCCTATGAGTAAAAATATGATTGATTTCAGAGCCTGATTGATTCAGAGAAGGCACTGTCACTAGACGAAGAGGTGCATGCATATTCATGACGATATTCATCGGCAGTGTCAAGCATGCAGACCGCTGCTGTTAGCTAGATTAGGTATTTAGACTCCTTCCTAAACTAAAATAGGCAACTATGTAGTGACATTAAACGCTAAAAAGAATTAAGCAGACCAGGTACTCGCTGCTGGGAATTGGAAATTACTACCATTATCCTATCATCATCGTCACTATCATTTATTTGTGTGTTGTTGTTGTATGCAGGAGCAGCGTAAGCGTAAAGCGCTATTGCGAGGATTGGATTGGATTGCAGAGGATAACCGAACGCAGCAGTCAGTGAGAATCCTTTACATCGCTCTGGAGTAGTGGAAGGAATCTATATACATACGTTACGTTACTTAACATATTAACGTCTATGCTTCACGCAAACTGTCTTTTTGACTTGAGTGAGAGTCAATCCATTTATTAGCAAACCAAAACACTGAAGAAAGTAAGGAAAGGACGAAGAAAACATACGCGAGTGATGTTTGTGATGTGTGATGTTACACAAGTAAAAGTGATGATCCCAGTGAAGCGGGAGAGTGTTTGTTGATATATTCTTTTCTAAGCTGTTTGCAATCCAATCGCATCCAACAAACTCATGAAATTCATACCATAATAACACAGCAACTATCTGTCATTGTTACTGTCCAGTTTACAAAATTTGTGCATTTTTAGCTTTCGCTTAGGTTAAGTATAAAATCACCATTAACTTTCTACCGGAGAAAGCAAAAAGGATTGATAAGTCTAACGCCGTGATATGAAAAAAGTATTCAGAAATACAACGAACCGTTTGCTCCAGAACTTTGTCCATGACTCATGATTACTTAACGGTAAACATGCGGAAAAATTCATGAAAATTAATTTCTTCGAAATACTGAATTTGTAAGACTGAATTGTTTATATGAAAACTGTGCTGTGCTGCTTTCTCCAGTGAAATCACTTAATTTTACGATAGCCAATTGCTCCGTCGGTGACAGCCGGGTGGATGGTTACAAAAGTTTAATTTTTATTTCCTCAAGACATTTTTAAAATCGTTCCATCATGGATGTTATGGATGAATTCAGATCTAACCTTTTACTCCTCCTTCATTGCCGGTACCCTGAGGTATGTAAATTTTAGTTTGATACACTTGTAATGTAAGTAGCCATTAAAAGCATAATATGCCTTTATCTTACATGAATTTTCATGAGTTATGTGTGTTGATGGAGATAGTAATCAATATGCAGTATGGACGGCCATAGTGCATATAATAGCATTATCCTATCCTATCTCCTCATGCAACAATGCATGCAGCAAATGCAGCATTATGGTAATAGGGATATGAGGCTTAAGGCTTACTATATGATATGCTTAGAACTAGAGCATGGTTATGTATAATTAAATGGCTTGCATTTTTTATGAATTATTACCATATCTGTATTTTCGCAAACTTAATTAAATTTCAGGGGTTACCAATATCTCAGTTAGAGGGAGAGTATAAAATGTACTACCAGCAAGATGTCAAGCCAAATATGATGCAGATGGGTCATTGGCTGAGCTGGGAGCAAATTTTTCAGCAACCTGTCTTTAGAGAAGACTTTATAACATTTGAAATAGGACAAAATGTTTACATCAAGGCCAACAGAAAAAGAAGTCCGTTGGAGATGAGTTTGATTGCCAAGCTTGCCAGACAGTCGCATTTCGATGCAGCCAAGAAGCCGGAATTCCAAGTTCCAGGATGCATCTGTTGCCAACAACGTGGTCAATACATTATCAACTCGTATCCGGAACCAATTGTTGTGAAAGTGGAGTCTGGAGACCAAACACATCACATAGAGTATCCTCATGCGATGGCAGCTACCCTTCAAGGAACCCAAGGGTTAAATAACAACGGTGAGACCCTAACCATCTCTACTAAAAATACCAATACGAATGATGGTTTCATGCTTGGTAAGATATTTGTTTTTCAATGTCCTCTCGTTTAGTTTTGTTTGTTTGTTGAACGGGCTTTAGTCGTTTTAGTTTTTTTTGTTTTGTGTACTTATCGTTCTGCATAATGCTAATCATTCACCATTGTTGTGCACGCAGATCATCGACTAAGAGTGCAACAACAAGAGTATTCTGAGGTACAACAAATATCCAATCATCTTGGAACTGTGGGGCATGGTCAAAGGGTACAACAATATGGCACAGCAGTTGTGAATGGTAGGCATTATGATGAAATCTAGCTGCTTTTTGCTTTGTATTTTTTGTCTACTAATTTTTTTTTGTCATTGTGTTGTATATATATGGTTCTCTCTTCTCTCTGATTAATATCACCTTCTATTAGACTATTTCCTTTAAGCTTTTTTCTGAATATTTTTAAAAGCATGGATCATTAATTTGATTATCGACCGGTGGTAAAGGACTCTGTATTGAATAAGCCTCGCCTTAAATTTTTCATCTTTCTATGTGTGTACTGCAGACTTGTCAAAGACCCTGGCCACGGATAAATCTCAGCTTCATAAAGCAGATCCCAACCAGCCCGTTTTTACCGTAATTGTTGAGCCTAGCGGTCAAGTTAAGTTTGTCCAGTGCCTTCCTACTCCTCAAGCTACAGCAACCATGCCTTCCACCACAGGTAAATTATTAGCAAATAATTTGAACAATGGACATGAAGCAGTCATACCATATTGGGTGACCATGATTCAAGTTACATTGTTGTGAGATCCAATAACAATATAAAATGATGAGTAATTAATTTCTTTATGGATGGGCACATTTTCCTCTTTATCTTATAGCTGTACATCAGGCTCAGGTTCAAAATGAAAAAGATGAGAGTGCCTCGGCTAACTTCCAAGTGAAGCCTGCTGAACCCCAAGTTTTTAAATGTTCCACCCCTGGTTGCAATCAGGAATACCCCGATAAGCAGCATCAAGTCGATCATGAACGAAGATGTGAGATGAAACGTTACCCATGTACTTTTCCAGGATGCGACCGCAGATTTAGAAACAGCAAGCAGCGTCACACTCATGTTTCTAGTGTTCATCGACGTTCAGAGCCTGGCTTTAAATGTTCTGTTCCGGAATGCACGGCCACCTTTAGAGCAGCAGACAAACTTAAAGTTCATGAATCTCGATGCCGATTTAAGTATGTCACCCTACAACAAATGGCTATGGAAGCGGATAATCACCTTCAAAATCCCGTAACTGAAGGTATAGTAATTAATGTTCCTGCTGAAAATTTTGTAAAAATAGGGAACTGTGATGGTATTCCCGAAGCAGTATCCACCGTGGATCTATCGATAGTAAAAGCAGAAGGTTTCGTCAAACGTGAAGGATCTTAGTAGGCATTCAATTAAGGGTCATATATTTTTTCATGAGGCATACATACATCATTATTGTAGAGATAATATGATTATATGTAAGTACCTCTTAGTTAGTTGATAGAAATAAAAGTTTTTTTAGTAGATTTAGCGAAATGTAAAGAAATCTCTCAAAATCATTCCAACCAGAGACATTTTTTATTTTTAGGTTTTGTAACTTGTAGGTTGCAATTTTGCTTTTAATCAACGCTAACAAACACTACAATTCGATTTAATTTTATAGAGAACCACAATATCATTCCATATTTTAGTCATTTTTTAACCGCTATTTTTTAAAGTTAATGTGTGCATATTGCATAATAATCGGCGTCTGCCATACAGGATTTGCGACCAGAAATAAGAAAGGCTATTTAGGTATGTATTATAATATGACAGTTTGTTTTGTTTGAGGTAACCCCAGCTCAAATTAAATGTTGGTTCCCCTAAAAACACACAAACCAATATTTCATACACATACTGCAGTGCTCTTTTAATTCATAGAAAACAGTATCCAATCAGATTAGCGTAATTACATAATATCAATTAATAAAAAATATTCTACACACTCTCTAAAAACATGTATGTATATTTATCTTTCTAGGACAATAGTACCACGTTTGGTCATTTTACTTTGTATAATTATATGACTTGACTTGTGAAACATGATTCCTCAGTGAATTGATGAAGCCGAAGACTACCAAGAGCAAACTCATTTTCAACGCATAGTATCTGCAATTTCAAATTCGAACACTTATTTGAGGGTTAGTAATCATGATATCATTACGTTATGTTATATGAGTTAATTTAATTTACCTATGCTATTATACAGTCTTTAATTATTATTAAATTGATAACTGTCGGTGAAGTAATTTTTAAATAATTCTGTTCTTTCAAGTCCAAAAATAAGTTAAAATTTCTTTATGTTAATATATTGTAACGGTACGTTAAAAAACTATTATAAAATCCTAAATTAAGATAATGTTATCATGTACATGTGGGCGAAGTAAAAGTCTTATAATACATTTACACAGTTGTAGATTACATATTGACAGGAAGCAAAGAAAGTGAACTCTCAAAAAGTACATATTATTTAAAATATACAAAATAAAGTAACTATAAATACGACCTGGTGCAGTTTTTGGACATTTTTATTTTAAAAGAAACGAATGCAAATCCGTCCTGTCCAAGCACATTCTCTTGCAGATAGAAAATAGACTTTAATCTTATGCTGCTAACTACTACTTGGTGTAAATAAGTATATTTGACATAACTTGAACTACATAATATTTAAAATCTATATAGTAAGCGATAAACTAAAATAAAATCTATTTATCTAGAATATATTTGGGTGGGACCTCATAACCACCATAAAATTTGTTGTATACATACCCAATTTCTGTATATGTCTAATGTAAAAAGTGTGAGAAAGTATTTCACTTATTCACATTACTTCATAGTGAATGTAAAATGTAAATAGTTCAGTACGCAAACACAATGTTATATGTACAATTTATGAGTAAAAAATATAGTTAGGTAATTATACTGTTGTATATAAGCGTATGTATAAAAAAGTTCAAGAAAAAATTCAGGAAAACATAGAATATATGTTTTAATATCTTTCCAAAATTTCATTTCATTCAGGTGTATTAACTAGTAGAATTGTTATACGTTTTTCTTCTTATACTAGGAAACTGTAAAATGAAGCATTACATAATACAGCAAAACTTTTAAAAATGTGTGAATAAATTATGCAGGTGTAGGACCAGTTGATAATACTTGTACATTTTATGAATGGGAAAAGTATAATTATTTAATTTAAGTAGAAACTTTTAGTAACAAAATGTTTAATTTCAATTTTATCTGTAAAAATAACGACAGTGCATATACGATGCTCTTCTTCTGTTATAAATAAATGCTTTCACTATTTTGACAACTCGATCAATGTTTCTCTTGAAAATACACTTGTTTAAAAAATTTGCATAAAGAAAAGAAAAGAGTTTACAGCATAGTTGCGGAAACCCTTAACAGAACTATAAAAAAGGGACACGACATAAGACAAAACATTGAATCAAACCTACATTTCCTGTATGTAATGTAAATACTCCGAAGTTCAAGTTCATTGCTTTCAAACACTCTCTATTACCTAAAACAATCAGCATTATTGACCATAAAGCTTTTACACCTTTTTCAGAACGCAAAAGTTACGAAATGAAAGTTAACTAGTCAACCTATAGGGAAACACTTGATTATGAAGCCATCGTATAAACCGCTACATTCGTTTAAAAACAAAGTAAGAAGAATCTTTACTAAAGTGAAAGTTTCATTCGACCTTGCAATATATACAAGTTGAGTTGCCTATGGACGTGGTTCTTTTTCCTAAACAGGAAATTCTGTTGGTATTTAATAATTCGGTATATTTTCTTACCGTTGTTTAAACATTGAAACTCGTTTGTCAAAACCTCTGAATAATACAACAGGTATTAAATCCCTTTCTCACATGATTCAAATTGCCCCAATGCTTAAAACGCATTTGGCAAGTACATACCTATGCACAATATTTCCAAGAGAAATGCACCTGCTGAACACGATCTTAATCGTCTCTCGGAATCACGACTTGTGATGTTGTGATACTCAACTAACAACTTGTGATATCTCGTCTAAAATAGGTGCAATTTATGAAGACATTTGGATTAGCATATCTGTTAAACCAAGTCAGGAAACTATTCTTTTGCACTTTTTTCTTTTCTCGAGAATCGATGAAACTAATGCAATGAAAAGCAATGCAGCTAGAGAGCAGATAGCTATAGGTCCTTTCTTAAAGAACTCATTTTTTACATAACTTATATTACGACAAAATGCAAAATAACCTTACGTATTAAGCATCCATCATCACGTGTACCGCAACCGCACCGTTAAAATGCTTTTGTTCCATTATTGCTTTCTTTGTTAGGTGACATCTTCCTTGTCCTCTTTAGTGTGGTCCCGGTGCATGGTATTTTTATATTGTCACTTTGTCACTCACCACTACACTAGTACTAATACTAATCCCCCCAACTATTTGCATAAAATGCATTTTTACTCCATGGCCAGTAGCCATTTGACAGTTTCATAAAAATCCTCAGTTTACAGCCAGAACAAAGAGCAGACACGGAAACAAATCCATTGCCATAAGCTAAACTGCACTTTCACCACCACAGATTACTTTCGAAGTTGAACTTCATCGGCGTAATTACTTGAATGTGTTTTTGGAGTGGAGTGGTCCTTTTCCAATAACTCACTCCACTCCATGGTCCAAGGTATTATAAAACCGGCTGTAAACTATTTTTATTTGGCACAATGAAGACTACATTGATGTTTCTCTACAATAGTCTTGTTGGAATGGAATGGAAGTGGTTGTTAAACTGTATAGTATTTTGCACTGATTGTCAGTTTCTTCTTCTATGGTCTATCAGAGCAAAAGTCAATCAGTCAGCACAGCGTTGCCTGGATCATGGAAATAGCTATGCTTATAAAATAGGTAAGATGTAAGAAAGATATAATGTAGGGTATAACCGTCTTCTTGTGTATGTATTTACGCTTATGCATAATGATGCTGCTTTTTAACATCACAATCGTTGTTATCCCGTTGTCCATCCAAGCCGAATCCAAGTTTCGTTCGTTATTCATGATTTATGATAAAGATCCACGAAATATGCGGAAAACATTCTTATTCTTACACTTGACAAGATTAAGAGGAACAGGAACAAGGTACTTTACCTATGTTATGTTTACGCTTGACATCATAGTGTGTGTATGGCGGCGGTAGGATAGATTTTTCGTGTCACTTAAATACATGTCACAGTGTATCTTTCTTATGGTAGTCAGTCAGATAATAATGATGTCATTTATTCTCTTGTCTTTGTAGCTTCAACTTTAGCATTCAGCAGCATTTTCTGTCCTAAATTTTAATTTTACCCATCGGCATCGTAAATCGTAAAAGTAGACCTGTATCTACAATTTAGCTGGTTGACTAGACTTTAAAGTACGCAACACAGAACAAAGAAAAGTTGTGTCCCGCCGGTAAATATCCACCTTACAGTTCAGTACTGTTAACTGTTTTTCAATTTATTTTATTTAACTTCGACATATCAGTGTTCTAAGAAATAGCGATTTTAAAGTTATCAGATAGGTCATTAATGACAGTCAGTGTCGACTAACTAATTTATTTAGTTGGTAATTTATCTCGCCGAACAAAGTTTCTCGAAATATTGATGCGTTCTCTGGTAAGTGTGGATGTGGATAACATAATTACATAATTTAAGATAAAAAAATAAGTAATTTTTGGAATACCAGTGTCATGCGTCGCGTCACATAGTCAGATACTGTAAATCGGTGGATTAAGTATTATTTTCCTTACATCTTAAATTGATAGGCTGATTAGCTAACCCGCACTTTGCCCTTCTACTTCATGAATTCTAAAATGGCTGCGGTTACGGGAAGTACTTTAAATCCAAACAGAGGCGGTGGAGGGCCCCAGTCAATCATTGTTTCGCAACTCCCCATCAAATTGATGGCTGATTTGAAGTCATTGTTACTTGGGCATTTTGCAAATTTTGGACGAATTTTACGCATATCCTGTGCAACGAAAGGGAATAGAGAACGCACCGCTCATATTCAATTCTCTTCATCGGTAAGCATTCATGAAAAGTTAAATTTATGCGCGTTTCACTGGTAAGGGGTCAAGGAATATTTTTATACTAACGATTACAGTCGTAGAGTATAAAAACATCTATGAATTTTCGAACAGGAAGAAGCGTTTCTAGCACAGCAAAATGGAAGAGTTATGAATGGACACCGGATGGTTATTACCATCACTGATAGAAACCCAACTACGCAAATTCTATCATCGGCACCCCAACCGATTCGGTGCACGTTGGCCTCCCCCTCGGAAAACACCGCTCAGAAAAAAGACAACGTTCAATCTACGCTATCAGCTTATTTCAAACAACAGCAAAGTCCAGCTTCAAGTACTGCAACAAAAGAGGATAAAAAGGGACTGGGGCATCACGCTCCAACCTCAAGCACCATTTTAAATGAGGCACTCAAAGCTGCTTCTACTTCAAGTAACAGTATTAATGGTAATGGAATAACATTACATATAATATAAAAATTTATACATTAATAAAATAAATAAATAATAAATTTATAAATTTTCATTTTAAATGATAAGGTGCAGAGAAAACCAACGGAGCAAAGCAAATGAAACCTAAAACCTGTGTCACATTGGAGGTTTACCAAGGATCTTCCAGCGAATGCCAGCAAGGGACTTCAAACACAACTGCATCAGGAACAGGTGCCGTTCCCACTACTAAACAAATAGTTTCGACAGCTGGATTGCGCCCGACACGCTCTCTTAGGGAAATTTTAAATATAGATACTACTAACATGAAGGTCGTGAAGACCATTACCGCCAGTGATGCTTTGGCAAGCCAGTTCTTAACCGGGGGAAGACACCCTTTTCCACTATCTTTGATGTTCGGAAGGATCCCTGGGAGTGTCATCATGCCGGTTGGAAGTCTTCTCGCGGAAATCAAGCCCGGCCTTAAAATATCTGACGAAGCAATCAAGCTGTTGTGGAACACTCTCTTAAATAGTGTACTGAAGAAAGTACTTGCACGATCTGCAAAATCTGCTCTGCGCGAAAGTATAGTTGATGAAATGACAATGAAAAATTACAACCAGATTGAAAACGAGATTGTTAGTCAAGAAATTATTGGCGCTGCAGAAAAGGAAATTGGTCAGCAAGAAGACATTCTAATTTATTCTGAGGACTTTGTGGATGCTATGGTTGGATTAGTTTGCACGAATCTGATCGA
>JAQFYG010002770.1:0-13870 GCA_034694325.1 Entomobrya corticalis
ATATATTCCAACTTCTTGGGAATTTTTCGCAACTTTTCCTTATATCTTCATGAATATGCATTTATTTAACAAGCTTTCCAACACAAAGTAAGTCCGAGACAGAAGAAATGATGACTATCAAGTACTATGAGTAAAATCTGGGGAAAGCCCTAATGTATATGTTGTTATTCTTCTATGGCATCTCTCTCCTTTTTCTCCCATGCCAGCCAGACATTTAACATTGAAGATTTCAGAACTGGTAGGTATTCATATTCTCGGAGAAGCAGAGTTCCAAGAAATGAGAGCACCACCGCACCGGGCAGAGCCAGCCAACATCATTTCCATCATGATCGTCATTATCATCATCATCACTTTATTTTCACAAACACGAGAGGAGAGAGCAGAAAGCAAAACAGAGATCCCTTTCCACGCCGGATGGAAATGATGGAATGCGAGTATTTAAGCTAGTCTCGTCCGCCGTTTAGCCGTTTTTCTTTGTTGCTGTTGCCGCTGCCCCTTCTGCTGTTTGACATTTGACAAAAACAATCACAAAATTCATGGTGATTCTTTTATGTTCATTCATCATCATCGTCACACGATTTTACAAAATTTGTCTGGACAAATTAAGGGAAAACATAGGGTTATTTTAGCATTTTAAGGACTGATTTCCTTGAACAATTTATAATGACGATTCCATCAAGGTCCGGGAATGCTGGAAGGATGTGTTATTGTAAGTTATTTTGAAGGGAAATAAACTCCATTTCAATTTAATTTTGTTTTGCCAAGGACATCCACATAAAATTATATATAATTTGTCAGTTAGTTCTTTCTTCCTCTAATCATCCGTCAGTTTAGTTACTTGTTAGTTGTCATCCTTTTGCCAATTGCCATGAAAGTGAACAACATCATCGTCATTTCCGCTTGACTGTTTTTCCTGTTGAAATTGAAAGGGGCAATGGAAAAGTTCGGTTTAGTTTGGAAGCTCTATTTATTAATGCATCATGCATCACATAAACACACACACATAAAAGTAAATTAACCGTAATATTTTATTTTCCGTTATATGTGTTCCGTTTCCACTACCGCCAGTAATTTGTAATTTGCTTCGTGACCTGTGAGAAAAAGAGCAAGCATTATTTTTGTGTGTAGAGTTTTTTTTCTATCTCTCTGGAGGGGAGGGAATATAATATAATTGAGTGTCATTTTAACGACCTCATGCATGAATTGGCGTCTCCTTACAAGTTCCTTTTTATTATTCTTCCAAAACAGATATCCAATGTTCCAATGTTCGGGAATGTGGAAACATTAAACATCCGACAACTCTGAACTCTGGAACAAGTCTGAACTCATCACTAATGTTTTTCTCTTTCTGATTTTGTTAAAAATTGTTGATTGTTCTCATTATTCAGGCGGCAAGCAAAAGTAAACTTAAATCCAAATTACGTAATAATAGCAACAACTACTAACTAACATCTCTAATCTCTATTGACTACTGGAAGAAGGAACTGTTCATTTGTCATTGGTTTAAAAGTTCAGTTGAAGATTACTGTATACTGTTGTTAATAGCGGACCTAATTAAAATTAAAGTCTGAATGTTTTTGGTTTCGTCATAATTTTCTTTTGAAAACAAATTCTGTGACGTTCGGAGAGAAAAAAAAACTATCTCTAAAAAATAAACTGTTATTCTCTTCGAACATCGAAACTTTGGAACTGGGAAGTTACTTGAAATCGTCAAAAATTAAAGACCGAAAGCTTTCAGTCTGCTCCTCGTCGAGTGAGTGAAGTAGTGTTCAATTTAATTTTTTAAATTAACTATAATTCCTTTTTCCATTTTTCTAAATAAACATTATTTAGATTCCCATGCATATAGGTTTTGTGTAGTCAATTGTAATTGTAAATACACTTTTTAGCAAATAGGGTTAAGTACCCGAGTTAAATACGTAGTAGTTCGGAGGAGAGAAGCTCAATTCAATTATTTTTTGTTTGCCTTTTCATTCAATAGACTTACGTACAGAGTAAATATTTAAATTATGTGATTTTTGCTAATATACGCGTAAATTACGTAAAAGTTGTCCATAACCATTCTAGCATCCTATGTATTTTTTTCTTTCATCATTCATTTTGTATCATGCAATTAGATAATTGTTGATTTTGTATTTTGTTTATTTTTCTTCTTCGACTCGTTGATTATACGTATTGCAAATTGAAATCATTATCTTGTGTTTATTTTATTTCATTTTATATTTTTTTCTTGATTTTTCCCATGTCTTCTTCATCTCACCCCAATTCTCAACATGTTTCTAATCTTCAGGCGTCCGGACAATCGTAAAAATTAAGGAAGGGGGAGTGGAACGTTTTCCCGAAGGAAGGAAGGAAGGGGGTATATTCCCTGACAAATCCGCTACTCTGGGCTCCAAGGCCACCTTGTCAGATTGCGAAAGCCCGAGGTAAGGATAAAAAACAGTTTTGAATTTTTTTAGCATTAAAAATAACCGTGTCTGTCGGAACACATTAGACACCTAAACGACTTGTATTACAACTGACGTAGTTTTGCTAATTTTTATTGCTTTCACTTGCTTTCCCGGATGTGAAAACTTTCTCAACCGATTTGTTTGACGACTCTTTTTAATTTAATTTCTTTTCCAACATATTTATCTTTCTGTTTAAGTTATTAGTGTTGTTGAAATTACTGCTCTATGCTTTCAATAATATGTTATGTCGCTTTTAGTTTTACTTTTTATTAACATTTTATTATCATCATAAAAATTTGTATGCAAATTGGAATACTGTCAACTGTTTACCTTCAAACATCATACCAACAGTCAACAAAGTCCCGTAGGTTTAACTTTATTTTTCCAAAGTCAACTTTGAAATGAGTTTGATTTTAATTGCTCATAATTTTAACTATTCCAATACCTCTCATTTCAGTAGTCATAGTATAACATCTCGTTATTCTTTAGTTTGTGAAAGTAGGACAGACATCTGGAATTCGGTGAAAACTAACGTCATCTGGATTGCTACAAGGCTATTGCATAATTTCCATAATGGATACGTACTAATAATTAATCAAGTCACAAGTGTAATGTTCGTGTCGCTTCCCTAATACTATCACATATTACAAACTATCGAGTTGATACGCCGTGCATCATAATGATATTGACAAATCTCTAGACTCAAACCGAGTAGCTAACTCACCATTAAATTACCACCCAAAATCATTTCTCAGCTCACGTTTTTGTCCCAAAGTCTCAACCTTTGTAAAGTCTCTTGTTTAAGAACATAAAAAAGACTGAAAGGATTCCAAGTTGTTTAGAAGGGGTTTTCAACAAAGGTACTCAAACAAACTAAGAGAAAATCATAGAGACAAGAGACAATTGTCGATTCTATTTACTAGCCATAGTGAAAGTCTGACACGATTTGACATCTTAAAAGTTGCACTGTATGATGCTTCTCAAAAACAAAGTCAACGTCGTCAGCACTCTACGTCTACGACAACTATTGTGTACCCAGAACAACTGAAGGACAAGAGCATTTTACATTCTTTTCAGACTCCTCATAATTCTGCTTCTTTCCCTCTTCTTTCAAGAATTGTTTACTCAAGTCAGTTGTTTTAATTAGATCAACTATTCGTAGTGGCACTATACTACTTTCTTTACTTTTCTTCCAAAGTACAACAGTCAAAAACTTTTTCTTTGTCCATTTGCCTACGAAATGAGATGAAAAGCAAAAGGAATCGTCACTTCATATTATGTACATATCTACCTATGATGATGACTAGGTACACTTTGTGTTTTTTAGAACCATCTGCAATTTGCACCATACTATATGATGCTATTATAGATAAAAGCATGGTTTTCACTCTTATTTGACAAACAAACTGCGCTTTCAATGAAGTCATCATGTATATGTCTATACCGAATACCCAGAGTTACTTTCTGTTCGTCACAACAAGTCTAACGAATTGAATGTTGACAAAGGAAAGTCGAAATAATTTTCCAAGACAAACTTCCACTTTATGTTTTTCGCATCATGACATTCCTCTTTTAATTTGATTTCCTTTTACTAGCAGTATATGACAGTAATGGGTGTTTTCATTCTTTTATGAGCAGCATATCAAATTGAATTGAAAGCATGCTTTGCTGCAATAAAGCATTATGTCTATTATGCAATCCTTATATTATGAAGGCGGTTTTATTTCAAGGACTAGACAGGCTTTTCTTCGTATTCTTTTTACCTACATCATCACATAAACCCGTCAGTTTAATATTACAACAGGTGCTTTATGATGAGAGATGGATTACACTTCAGAATTGTTTGTAAAGAAAGCAACTGTCCTGAGAATGACAATCCCTTCATTTGGGACGTTTTATTTTCTTCATAAAGTGGTACCCAAATTTTTTTTAAATACATAATAATATTTATATAGTCAGTTATAAAATCCTCACTTTCATCCTTTTCACGACTTCTAGCGACAAATCCAGAGAAATAATGTGTACAAGCTAAAGAGTTATGGCAAAGGCTAAAATGTATAATGAAGTATTAAAAAATTGTGGAATTTTTAGTATCAAATATGCCCGTTGGAGTGGATAATAACGACAATTTTAACGGTGGATAAAGAAAGTACTAAGAAATTTTATATTTTTTGGAGCATGTTTTCCATGGTGTGAGCAAATAGATGTGTCTATTATACGTGGTGGTCCCAGAATTGGATCATTGTTCATTGTTCACTCCTTCTTTTCACGTAATGCTCATATTGAAAACTGACAAGTACTATATGTGTCTTTAAGACAAGTCATGATTGGATTGTCATATTTGAATATAAAAATTTTTGATTTTCTATTGTATATATATTCAAATGACATTTGAAAGGAGGAGGCACAATAAGTCCTTACTATTTAGTAATTGTGTTATATGAATATGTATACATATTGTATTGTGACAAGTTATATTGAACAAGCTCTATTTTAAATTGGTACGGTGTATCTCATTTTCAAGTAAAGTAGGAGTAAACTTGCTCCAACAATTCTTAGACGTGTAGAAAGAAGAGGAATGAAATTGAAACAATACAAGAATATTTCCTTCACTGCTCACGTAGAAGAACGTAGTGACTACTTGACTAGGCATGAAATGCGTTCATGGTTCCTACATTTAGGCTTTCAGTCAACCTTCCTAATTTACTTAGTCATACATCGCCTGTCCTTCCATCCTCTCCAATTTTAAAGCTAGTCAATTACAAGTTGAAAATTGTTTTCTTGAGCGTTTGCTCTACGTGGACCTATCCATACCTTTCACTCCGTCGTCAATAACCTTTTTTTCAAGCTATTCTTTAACTTTGACTATAATTTATTTAGAAAATCTTCCTAAATTGATTAAATTAAATAGTAGGCAAATCATTTTTTCTATCAGTTATTTCTCTTCAGTTGAAAGTTAATATTATTTTTCATTTTCACATATTTTTTCAAGTTCAGAATGTACCTATCTATCTATTGTACTCTATTCTGTGCTGCAATACGCACAGAATAGTTTCTTTATAGAATATACATATCTCGTTCTACCAGTTTCAAAGATAATCTCAAAAGTGACTGATATTTTAATATAGAGGCTTGTCTAAAATGTATTCTCCCAGGTCTATTAACTCCCGTTAGGTCATTTTATTAGATTCCTTTTCTTCCTTATAATTTCTGGCTGATATTATTATGCTGTACAGCAATAAGTCAGAAACGTCTATAAGAAGTAGTAGTAGTTCTCCCCCAAATACTAATGGTACTCGTTGTTGTCGCTGTTGTTGCTGTAATAAAACTTGCAGTCCTGCTAAAAGTAGCAGTACCAACGGTATTAATGGTACTAATGGTACCAGCGACAATCTAACTTCGAACACGACTAATGGCCTTCAGAACGGAGAAAGGGAGCCTATCAAGAAAAAAGTCATTTACAGTCGGGTAGTCTCAGAACGCGGACCAAATGACAAAAAGAAGGTGCCCGCTCCACCTAAGTTTGAACTTGGACGGCTTCCATTTCTCCACTTTCATAGTCGTAAACGGTAAACAGTCATCTTATTGCTTTATACTACTTTCTTTTTCATTCTCTCCTCTTCTCATATACTTATCTCTTTTTCTTTTCACTATTTCACCTTTCTTGTCATCTGCACACATAAACACACACTCGCAACCTATCTACCTATCTCATGAGAATTGTATAAGAAGCATGTATGTAAGTTTTAAAGTCAACTTGGTTGAGACTTTGAGACTGAAAAAGGTAAACAGGTGTTTAAACAATATTTTTCAAAGCTGGATGAGAAATAGCTTTTAAAAGTCACATCACACTCACCGTTGGCTATACTGCAACGTGACCTACCCTTCAGAACAGATTGCTGTTTAATGTTTTCTTCATCTTTTTAAGCATCACATAAAAGATATATAAGCTATAAGTAAATCGTGAAACGGTTTTTATAACCATTTTTCATGGTGTCGCTTCTGCTGGATGAAGTCAATACCCTTTTTAGCAAACCATCAAGTCAAAGCCATAAGTACGTAAAAGTACGGCTTATCGTCACATTTCAAGCAGCTTACAGCTTATGTAGGTAACATAAGATCATTTTTAATGTGTACATTGGCATCTTCTTCTATCTCTAAACCTTTATTCGTAGCTTCTCTGGTTTGAAGGATTTGATGACACATGATTTTTAGCATGCTGATAGAAAACAAATAACTGTGGTGACGTGGAAGAAGCTTTTTGGATTACAAATATACTGTCCTGTCACATAAACATAAGTCGTAATTCATAATATAATAGCTTGTTGGTTCCTTTGCGTACTTTACTCTTTACTGTTTGGCAGGGCAGGCATGGCAAATGTCGGTTGCAAAAAAGGAACAATTGTGAATTAGTTTCTCAGAAAAAATGGCATTCAGCGGTCCCATGCTTGAATGTACCTTTTGCTATTGGAAAGTATTGACAACCTACAACCTCTTTTTCTTTCCAACATAAGCATGCACTTAGGCAATTCACTCACGTTTAAGCAAATGTGATGGGATCTAGCAATGCTTTGAATAACTTCAAGGAATGGAATAAATATATTCATTAAAAGGAATTAGCAAATGGTAAAGTTCCATTCCATAGTTCCATGTTCCATCCATCCATAAATATTATTCCCATATTTGTAATCGTATACGAATTCAATATTATCCTACAGCATGATAATATACTGTTTACCATAAATTGTTGCATTTAAAATTTAAAATGCCAAACAGTATGTCCTACTTTGATGTATGCCGCCACTGTGCAAACAACTTGTTATCAAGTAATGGTTTATTTGGAGACGAAAAATAAAATATGAGAAAGCTTCAAGTTTCAAGAAAATTTTCATCGTGTTTCTACTTGCAGTAAATAATACCCATTCTTAAGTATACGAGTATTATGGAAAATGCGTCACCAATGTCATCATTCTCATATATGCATGGATGCAATAGAATAACAAAACTTTTGATGATTCATTATTAGGCATTGCATTTTTACGGATCAACTTAACATGCTTAGTTGTAATCCGTACTTTTAAAAGTATCCTTGTTTGGCTTTAAAAAAGTATAATCTGAAAGTAGTAAACACAATTATCTGGAATCTGGATAAGGAACTACATTAACAGAGTCATCGTTGGGGATAAAAAACGAATACAACCAAAGCATGGCCAAAATTAAACTTTAAACTTTTTCATGCAATAAGCTTAACCAGTGTAAATATGAAATACATCATTTTTTCAAAAGATAAGTTGCTCAACACGCAGATTTTTACTAGTAAGCATGTTATACGGGATACATATGATATTTTCTCTATTAGCATACTACTTACATTGAGCATATATGTAAGTTTCATTAGAATATTATTATGGGCTTAACTTGATCAGTCATCAATGGTTATTGCACATATTTTAAAACTTAATATTTATTGCCATTTTTAGTGCGCACATTATTGCATCTTTATGGCAACTGTGTGGTTGGGTTAGTAAAAGTTTTTGCATAACAAATAAAAAAAACTTTAGGATGTTGTAAAAAACATTCGAGCCATTTAAATTCCGCTTGACTTGGTAGATAGGTACCTGTATAGCTGTATAATTTTGTGACGGAAGCTTACTGCGAAACGGGAAACAAAAGGGAATGTTTTAAATGTCATATAATTTAGAAAGCATGTTTTTCCTGACAGCATATTGCTTTATAAAACAGCGTAGGCAGGAATGGATTAGAAATTGATTGACGTAGTTTATATTAGAAAACAGTAAGTTTTATGTATTTACTGCCAAATTCATGATCAATATTTTGCATAATTATTGTTTGTTCATGGTAGCTGTGTAGAGTATTTTAATAAAATAAAGTAATAATCCATGTCATGTCATTTCTCCAAGCTTACAAAAAGCCTCCTATGTTTTTCTTCCGCCTTGTCTCCTCATGCCAATTGTACTACAAGTGCACTTGAATTCTTCGAGTGATTCTAAGCTCTGATATCAAGTGTTCTGCTCTAGTAATTTGAAGCAATAGCAAAATATAAATTTATTCTGCTTTATTGGCAGTAAATGTATTTGTTTAATCGAAAATGAAATGAAATAAATAAATAAATTATGACTTGGAACGATGTCAGCTTGTCACAAGTTATATTTATACTGGATGAGCATAAACCTATTTTGCTACATTGATTATCTGCTAATTTTAGACATCCCCCTTTTACACCTTTTTCACCATTTATCGTCGATCATCTCTGTTTATTAAGCATATAAAAAATAAATTACCAAGGCTTAAAATAAATTGAATTCGAGGCTTTGACCGATCGTAAATAGCTTGCTTCCTTATTTACCATTGGTACTATCCAACCTTAATCAGCAATAAATATTTAAGCCAGTTAAATCTAAAATGCTAAATTATTCATCCTTTTAAATAGCCGTATAAAACTAAAGCGTACCAATCAGATTCTAGCTGTACTTAGCATTTAGCATTAATCATTTTCAATTTAAATTGTCAATAAGTAGATCTCCAATACCGTATTATATGTATCATGTATAGTTTGACAGTTTCATGTGCGAATTTTTCATTCTCTTGCCACATGCTTCTGCTGTGCTAAGAGCAAGTGTACAGTGAATAGTGAGCAAGAGGAGCGTTATTCTTCTAAGAAGGAACGCTTGCAGCAAAAAGTCACATGCACTTCTGTCACAACACAATAGAGTCCATTCTCGAAGCTTAAAAAGCTAAAAGCCTGGCATATGAAGAAAAAGTAGGCATCATAAAATTGGAGAACCGACAGAGTTCGTTGCTACTTTCCATGATGTTATATGTGAATTATGTTGTGTGAATACATTCCTAATATCGTTTGCGAAAAAATATGCGCAAATGTGACGACTGCGATAATGATGATATTTGGTAATGTGGTTGTTTACTTGTGGCGTGTATGCATGCATGGTGGTAGAAATGGCAATATAAAACATAAAAGTATATAAGCATTCTCGTATAAATACGACGTAGAAGAACTAGAAAGTACCAACTCACTATTATCAACTATCAATGTTAGGACAGCATAATAGTGAATACAAGTAGAACAAATAGTGCCATTGGCTCAGAAAAAAGTTTTGAGTCTGTCATGTTGTTTAACCGACCACGAGACGTTGAAGGCCACAAATATATAACAGCCTGTTCAAAGTAGATTCCTCTGACAATAACATATTATTAACGTGACTTTCCGTCTTTTCCATTTCATTCTCCATCCATTTCGTTTGAAAAATAATATCATTTCATATCAAACGTGGAATAGTATGTCTTGTGGGAAAATTTAACTGTATATAGTATTATTATGAACAGTTCTTTGCACTCAAATATATAAAGCAACCGACCTTTCCACCTATGCACATATATATTTATTATTATTATGAATATAGAATCACATTATGAAAAACATTTTTGGTCATTGTACTACGGACGAAAAGAAACGGAACTGCCAAATATGTACATAGATTTTGGTTAAGCAGAAAAATGAAGAAATAACTGTAGAAATTCAGACTTTTACTAACACGCATATCAAATATTTTAAATGACACGTCTCTAATAAAGTTAATGTCTGAATTTTTTGTTTCCAACTATTCTGCACTTGAGTAGATGTTCTGATTTTGACCTCGGTTTTTATATGGTGGATATATGAATGTCTTTGCTCCCTCCCTATTGTAATAAAACGTGCCAAATCAGCATCTCGGGAAAACATTTTTCCTCTGAGCTTTCTACTTTACTTTTTAAACTGTGTTGGTGTGGCTAAAATATGGACATGCATTTGAATATAGCTATATATCCAGTATTTTTCAGTTTTATGAATCATAATTCATTATATGAGGAACATACCATTGCATTGCAAATGCTGAGATTTGTGTTTGCATTTTCCCATCTCTAAAATAATAAGTAGCTATATCCCATGTATGTTTTTTAGCGAATTTTGCAAAATACGTTTATCTCTTTTTAAATATAAGCATTAGTCATTAAAATGACAGGTTTTTGATTCAATCGTTTCAACTTGAAACTCTTTTTTTTCTCCTGCGTTCTTTTGAGATCAGTGCCTTCTTCTCTCGATTGGACTACTACTGTATGTACTTGAACAATTATGTGTAGCTTGAGTTTCCACATGTTTCTCTGATTTACCTAAAAGCTAGTGGTTGGTATTTATCATGATGATGTTGAGTGAGGATGAGGACGAGGAGGATGAAACGGAGAAAAAAAACATGTTTCCCTCTTCATCACCGACCAGCCAACCACACACTCTCCTTTGTGCAAAACCATGATAATAACGTAGTATTAAACACACACGACATAACACAAAATAATATGTTTAAAGAGAGAGAGATACGATGCAAGAGTCCATTGTGGATAATAAAAAAAATACAAGTAGTCAGTCAGACACACACACAAGTTTTCTCTCTTGTGTTCCTTTTTATTGTAAAAAAGAATCTGAGAAGAAGAGTTCATCCACCCTCAAACACGACCATGATGTTGATGATGCTGCTGATCAAGATGATTACTGTGAAAAGAGCTCTCTGCTCACTTCTCTTCATCTTTCCTCGTCTTTTAATATTCATTCCCATTATACAAGTTTTAAGAAAAACGATTTTTTTGCTGACTTAACTGAATACTTCAAGCTTTAAGCATGGATCTGTCAGAATGGTGGACCTGGACTCTATCTTTTATTTGTACATATTTATATTTCTATGAAAAATTTGCGTCTCAAGATGGTGTATATCCATTTAATGATATCATCATGCTTCTAGCTGGTTTTGGCTTTTCATATAAGTATTTATGTATGTATTACATATTATTGCATATATGCATATGATGCTGTTGTGTAATACACAGTGTTAGATTTGAATTTAAAAAACAGAAGACAACGTTGTTCTCCTTATCACATAATCATTTCCACAGGAAAAAAATAGAGGGAGAGAATCACGTTGTCTCGTCTCTTGTCTTTCGTCTTGCTTTTTTAGTAGTTTGCAATAAGCAGCGTTCTCAAATGACGTGGTTTTTTGGATCCAATGGCAATGCCACTCGTGTTTTTCTGACTGCTGCTCTTGCTCCCTTTCTCATTCTGATGGATTGAGAGTAGAAATGGAACGGAGAGGAGTGAAATGAAATTTTGGAAAAAATACGAGTCAAAGCTAAATATGCAGCATATTAACTTATATAAATACCTTTCTGCTCATCATAAACATGCAATGCATATTTATTCGCTTAAATGTGTATAATGAAGTTTAAATGCAGTATTATATAATGTTATTACAAGCATTTTTGTTTAATATTTGAGCATGGTGAACCGTAGAAAATAGATTTAAAAGTTTTTTTCACATGTGTCTGGAATATATGGATAGAGAAAAAATAGTTGTTTTTTTTATCATAGAGTTTATTATGGAATTGGTTTATTTTTATTTTCTAATTTTTCAACTCACTGGACACTTGTTACATGTCCCTTTCAATCACGTCAATGAACTGAACAACGCAAACTCCACTCGTAGACTTTGTCATAATATTTCCGAGTGATGAGCATGGTTCAACTTCAACTTGAACATAAAGCTGATATTTCAGCTTGGAGACATGCCTATACTTCTAATACTTTTTATCCAATCATCTCTCTGAGGTCGTGTGATATAGATAGACTTATTCCATCTGCCATCCAGTGACAGTCTCAAATATTGTATCAACGAATTTTCTGGAAATTAATTTGTAAACTTTGTTGATCCAGTAGACAAAGTTTTTGGATGTGAACTAGGAAGGATGAATGACATTTTTATGACACTTAATAACGATGAGAAAATGGCATATTTATGTACCAATTCACACCATGCATGTAGAGAGCATTATCATCAGCGTCAAACTGAATTTGTATCTCTGGTAAATGAACAGTTTTAGTTTTGACAACCTATTGAAAACAAATTTACATAAACATGATTCATGCGTCTGCTTGATTTGATAGAGGGATCTATTAATAATTATAACACGGGCTTCAATATTTGAGCCTTTTAAAATGAGATCAAAATCATGTCAACTAACAGTTTATATAAAATGTTTGTGGTAAACTACGAACGTTGACCACTAAAGTATTCGCTTATAATGTAACAACATATTATCTTCGTCCATTCATTCAATTGATAGAACAAGATAAATTGATTAAAAGCTTGTTTATCACCATACCATACCTACTTTTGATTTGGTTATGGCTTATGGTTTGCATGTGACAAGCACACGACCATCGGCAGTCGCCACCTCCTCTCAAACTCAAACAATACGGTGTTGTCGCTCCCGTTTAATTTCTTTTTTTGTTTGTGTGAGAGATTGATGGGAAAGTTTGTATTTTGTTGCCCTGTTTTGCATAGTACGTGACTTGTGCTCTTGTTGTAATGTAATTTTTGTATTTCTTTTTATCAGTTCAGCCGTACTGTTGACGACAAGAGACGAGAAAATATGAAATATTGGTTTGTTTTGTGATAAATAGGAATTTTATTGGATTATCAGTTCATATTGATCTTTAATGTTATGATGATTGTCCTGTCAAATGTTGTACGGGCGACGACGTGCCGATACTACTGATGCTTAGGGACATAATTAGAAATTTAATAACAAAACGTTTTGACATTTAGCTCTAAATTAAACTAAATGACAGAGTGATCATATCATTTGATATGAGAAATCAAATCATGTAAGTCACCTTTTGAAAAATTTATAAATAATGTTTTGTACACTTGTACGTTAACCGAACCCTTTTCCTTTATGTCATCACAATAGAAAGAACTTGCAATTTATTAAATCGGAAGAACAAACGTATCATCTATAATAGTAACGTTAATCATGAGGCGCAAGCGGTTGAAGTAATGGTACATTTCAGTTTTATTGAAATGTTGAAAATTTTTATACTTTTGATATAAATAGACATTGAAGGAACGGAAATTTATCATTATTTTACATGTAAATTATCATTTTTCTTCCCAAGTGTTATACTACCCTCCCCGTCCCTCCTTCCTCTCTTCACCATCATCTCATTCTCACTCGATTCTACATTTATCAGGCGTCAATAAAATCAACAAGGTTCAATCCAAAAAATAAATACATGACGATATGATGAAAAAGAAAAAAAGGTGGAAACATTTTGTTCACAGCTGCAACCATATGGGTTTTTTCCCTTTGGGAATAACTTTGAAACATGTAAATATATAGTTTTACTAATGCTTATTCACACTGTCGTTCTCATCCTCGATGTTGTTATCAGCCCGACATTAGTGATTTACTTATCCATTCCTACACATTTTTACGTGTTAAGTACGTCAAGTTAAAAACATAGTTTCAAAAAACTTGACTTTGAGACGATGATGGCTTTTCCTCTCATTTTCATC
>JAQFYG010002771.1:0-13864 GCA_034694325.1 Entomobrya corticalis
TTATTATTTGCTAAAGGATAACATCATTTCAAGTAACCATTAGCCGTTTCTAAGTGCTCAAAATTACACACCGTGCCAGTTAATTAAAACTTTGAATGCTAACCTCTGTGACGTTCCAATTTTAACAGTTTGAGTTATGAAATGCTATCCTCTGATGTCGTTCCAATTTTAATACGTTGCCATGCTAACCTCTGTGTGGTTCCAATTTTAGTATAACTTACTAAAATTACTAAAATAAATAACTTACTAATAAATTACTTACTAAAATCTCTCTGTAACGTTCTAATTTTAGTACACCTTTTCCACGCAAATCTCTCTGTAACGTTCCAATTTTAGTACACCTTTTCCACGTAAATCCCTGTGTCGTTCCAATTTTAGTATAACTTTCCACGCAAATCTCTGTGTCGTTCCAGTTTTAGTGCACATTTTCCACGCAAATCTCTCTGTAACGTTCCAATTTTAATACGTGCACCTTTCTCACGCAAATCTCTCTGTAACGTTCCAATTTTAATACGTTGCCATGGCAACTTTCCATGCTAGTCTCTGTGTGGTTCCAATTTTAGTATAACTTTCCACACAAATCTCTGTAACGTTCCAATTTTAGTATAACTTTCCACGCAAATCTCTCTGTATCGTTCCAATTTTAGTATAACTTTCCACGCAAATCTCTCTGTAACGTTCCAATTTTAATACGTTGCCATGGCAACTTTCCATGCTAGTCTCTGTGTGGTTCCAATTTTAGTATAACTTTCCACGCAAATCTCTCTGTAACGTTCCAATTTTAATACGTTGCCATGGCAACTTGCCATGCTAACCTCTGTGTGGTTTCAATTTTAAACATTTTTCGCGCCAACCCGAGTGGTTCCTATAATTTTAAAAATTTGTAGTGGAAACATAATATCGATACCATTGCCAATTTAAAAACTTTGTCATGCTATAACCCATCTGTGTCGCTCCAATTCTAAAACTTCAAGAAAAATTGATTGTGGTAGTAGTATTCGCTAATATTATATACTAAAATAATAGTATCTGGAGTCTATATAATCACACCTTGACCTTGGTCAGTGTCATTTTAAAACTTAGAATCGATCGTATCTTAGAAGTTACTATGCATTGCAAAGGTTCATCACTACATCAAATGATGCTAAATGCGAACATGTTGTGGTCCATGTTCCTCCCATGCGATGATGCGATGCGAATATGGTTTATGTAATATTTAAAGCTCCTTTTGGTCATTTGGTCCATGCATAATTACATTGCTAAATTTTTACAATTTGTAAATGGTATCAATTAATTTTAATTTTTTACGGTTGAACCTGAACATTTGTTTAACATACTTATTTAAAATAAAAATTTTATAATTTTTACATATATTTCATGTATAAATAATTTCATCGTACTAATCTTGCTGACCTACTTTAGTCAATCTAAATGCAGTTTCCTAACCCCGTAAAAAATGTTAATGTATTGTTATATTTACCTCTCGAAGAAATTCCAGACCTTTTGGTATTAAAAAAGATTAAATTATTTATGATAAGTAATGAAAAGCTTTTGCATTTTTACAGAATTCATAGAAAGATCCATAGAAAATGTATCGACAATTTCCTAGTATTAGTTTTATCACTAAAAATATCAGTAACTACAACGCATAATGTCATGTGCTATCTATTAGACTCATCATTTCGCACTGAATTTGCGTTGACTTCTGCTAGAAACTTGTCTACTTCTGGGTAGAAATGGCACACCCTCGTTAACCCACATTGTATCAGCCGCCGATAGACCTAATAAATTCGAAATAGGATTTTTCGGGGAAGGTAAAACCGGTCCAAACTGCGAAACTCCTCTTATAGATCTCCAACTAGGATCTGGAATTTCATCTAGTTTTCTATGAACATGACGATGGAAGCCAATGTCTCTATCACTATCTCTGACTTGCCCATCAACGCTTAATAATCTTTGAAAATGATCTCTGTGCAGTGGACTCTTAAATCCGTAACCTCCCACTAGCTCGCTGTTCTGACGTTTATAATTCTGTACTTGAGATTGATAGGGATAAGGATGTATAGGAGTTTCCATTGTCATCAGATCAATTAATGACTCGTTTTTCAAATCCTGGGCATGTACAACGTGATCTCGTCCTAATGAAACCACCTGTACTGGTCGAACAAGAAGATACTTTCCAGTACGATCATGAAATCCATGGGTTGACACTAATGGGGGTGCTTGAGTTGTCGTTGTGGTTGTGGTGGGAGGAGGCGCTGCTGGTCGGCTCTGCGTGGAAAATACTCCTGGACTGTGCCTATTTACTAATTTTTGGATAAAATTAAATAGATCCTCGTGTGAAGGATTATCATTAATTGTGTTTGGATTGTCCTCTACTGGAATGTCTCCGATTATGATATACATAACATCATTATTGTTTGGTGATGGTAATCCAGTTTTATCAGGAGAAGGGTTCATGGAATCAAATGGACTGCCATCATCCAGATTAACGATAGTAGGTGCTTCCTGTTGCACTGGAGCGGCTTCCACTGTTCGGTAACCATTATCCCTATTCCAACTTGCATAATTATTTGTTGGTGGTTGGTCAGTCAATTCTGGGAGTGTACTTGTTGCCGCCGGTGTAGTTGTAGTGCTTGTCGTCGTTGTACTTTTTGTTCTTTTCTTGGATGGAGATGTGTCTGCTACTTTTTCATCGTCTTTCGCAAGTTGCTCGGGATTAATTTTCGTTCTCCGGTGATGAGCCTTCCGCCTTCTTTTCCGTTTTTCTGTGTCCTCTTCTGTAGAGTTATTCTTTGGAGGAGCTGATTCTTTCGCCTTTTTCACTTTCTTCCTGGGTTGACTTCGTTTTGGGTAGCTACCACTAATTTCCACGTTTATGATTGTACTTGGTTCTTCAATTACCGGCTTGGTAATAGGAGCAAGCTGCTTCTTCCGGTAGGAGTAGGACCCTTTAGGATTACTGCCACTGGGCTCCAGGGAATAATTATAATCCTCACCGGAAGCGTCTTCCTGAGATGAGAATCTAGTTGACCCAAAATCTTCAAAACTCTCCTTATGTTTATTAGATCCTTTTTCTCCCTTTTCAGTGTGTTTCCCGTTACTAATTTGCTTCGTCTTTTCTTTGGATTTTTGATCGCCTTCAACGCTTTCAGACGAAGACATTATTTTTTCAGATATTTTCTCACGTAAACGTCGGGGCCTCATGTCTTCTCCTGAACTGTATTCAGTGGAAAAGTTAGCGACTTTGGTGCTTAAAGTTACAGGTTTCACAGTAGCTTTGGTCGTCTTATTGAACTTTATATTCTTGGCATCATTGCGAGTCTCTTTCTTTGATTTAGTTTTATCTGCATTGGTTTGAGAATCCTCGTCATCTTCATATTCATCATCGTAGTAATCATCATCGTCATAATATTCGTCATCATAATCATCATCATCTTCATAAGAATTTTCACTGCTTTTGTGATTATTCTTCCCTTCCCTGCTTGTTTTTGATTTTAGCAGCTTTCGCGTCACCGTCCCACCAACCTCTTCCGATTTGTTCTTGGATATCGTAGGAGACTTTTCAATTGAAGTGTTCTCAATGGATTCAGATGTAGAAATCGAGTCATCCTCAGAACTTTCATAAGAGTTACTTGGAATTTCTCCGCTTTCTCGCTTTCCAACCGACGGAGAAACTTTCCTCTTGCTTTCTTCCTTTTCTGTGCTGCTTTTAGACACTTCCTGATCCTCGGATGATCCTTGTTGCTCAGAAGCGCTTGTACTCAAGTCGTCTTTTCCTTCAACAGATGTGGAACTATCCACGGCTGCCGGTGCAACATAATCATCTTCTTGGTGGAAATTACCATTAGCATCGTCCTCTAAGCTTTGCTCACGCTTAGCAGTCCGTTTGGGGCTCCTGGAGACTTCTATACTTTTTTCGTTTTCCTGTTCATGACTTTGTGACTCCACTGCCAATTTTGCATCTGCTTCTTTCGAATTTAATTGTTCCTCTTCTTGTGTTGTGCTATTTGTAGCTTCTGCACTAACAACATCCTTGAATACTTGCTTTACAACGTATCTAAATCTACTTTTATTTTGTTCTTGATCGTCTTCTTTTCTGGTTGATGGTGTTCCCGATGTTACGTCATTGGAAGAAACAGTTTGCTGTAGCAGCCTCCTTCCTTTGTCAAACAGATCAAGCTGCTCATTTGCTTCCATACTTGGTGTTTCTGTTGTTTTAATTACTGTTCCATTTTTAAAAACCCGTTCAACTCGTCCCTCTACCCGAATACTCTGCTCCGGAAAGTCGGCTTCAAATTGCTCCATGCTAGGAGCCATCCTGGGTTGTTGAGTTGGAGGTGCGAATGAAGGACGATGTCTCAAGAGCTTTACAACGCGGTAGCGACGAAAATCAATATTCTCAGGATCTCTGTACAAATTTTTATTAGCTTGAGCCCCATCTTGACTTCCAAGAGAACTTGCTACAACAGGTATCCTAGGGCTGACACTTAACACGTCTGTTGTTGAAACTTGGTAAGGAATTGACGTGGGCGACGCAAGACGCTTTCCTCTGTTGTCAGTAGGATAAGAGCGGGGCTTAATATTGACGCTTGGTGTCTTAAGTAAGTTGTTAAAGGCGTAGTAGAAATCCTCAGGATTTGGTGTTCTGGCTGGTCGGGAAAGTGTGGAAATAACCCGTTTGCTCTCAGCAGAATCCTCATCACAGCAACTACCAGATTTCAGCCAATTGTTTAAGTAATGGGCAATTTTCAATTGGGCTTGACGAACTTGAGGGGGATGAGATGGTGTTTGAGCGAAACCCTCAACGTCCCTCCCATGTGAACCTCCTGTGGATATTAAATTATAGTATCATTTTTACTGTTATGTAGCCGAGCCAAAAATGTAATTTAAATCGGCTGTTACCTTCAATTAAAATAGCTCTGTTGCATTTCCCTGCTTCTTCTGCTGTTGTAATACTAAAGCTATGCCATGGATCCTTGTCCCCATTAACAAATATCCCACACTGTGTGTTTAATGCTTTTCCTTTCAGATCTGTGTTGGCCTTCAGCACTTTCAATCTCATTTCAGTTTCAGTCAGGCTGTAAATATTTACCAGAAATACATATTTCTTAGCACTTTGCTTTGAACCATCTTTTGAATTGTGATAGTTGCAAGTTTCAAGGCTTTTTTCTTACTCGAAAAGATTTTGGCATATTTCTGAATGGAGAAACGGGGTCAAGTAGTTACCAAAAGGTTGTGAAATATTAGCTGATGCTACAGTCCAGCCGAGCTCATTACATAATTGCCATTGTAGCTGTCTGTAGCCTTCTTTAGCTGCGGGCGAATCCCATTCTTTTTCTTTAAGAAAGTCAACTGTCGTTTGAAACCGGAACTCAGCACAAGGGACGTCACGGTGCTTATTGATTTCTTTAACTTTTTCTGCAATTTTTTCTAGTGCTGATTCACCGTTATTATCTGCGGTAATGTGCTTGCAGAAGCGATCCAAGTTTGTATCGGGAAAGGAGTCGGGACTTGGATCATGATACATTACAACAGCATTAATGGTACTAAACAGCTCGGCAAAAACTCCAGTTGCATCCAAAGGTCTAGTACGATCCAAATCTGCACAGAACCTAACGTATAGAAAAGGTAAGAGACCGACAGTGTTATTCAATAAAACGAAACATTATATTTGCGGCTCAATATAACAGCAAGATAAGCAACATGTATTTAAAAAGCTTACTCAAACTTTTCCTTAACATCAGCCAATGTGTAATTGTGACAATCTTCCTCATTGAAGACTTTAGATAAGCACGAGAATCCTTCTGCTACCGTATCATAACATTTTGGATTTGTTTCGTTTAGAATCGATCCAACATTTTCTAGAAACTCTGAAAATATAAGGGTTGATGCTTGGGTTAGTATTCTGAAAGCATATACTAGTTTTTGCAAGTTCTGCATGCGTTTATTGTATTATTGACTACCTGGGATTTCGTATCTGAGTTCCAGTGGAGCAGAGGACGCAACGAATGCGTCGATTAACTCTGGATGTTTTTGCGAAAACCAAGCGGCCAAACTTCCCAAATAAGAGGCTCCAAAAACTACCCATTTACTATTCTATTGTTTCACAAAAACAAATGCCTTGTAAAAATCGAGTAGCTGAAAGGCGAATCTCATTTAACCCCAAAATATATTTTATTACCCTAAATTCATCCCGAGATCTCCATGATCTTAAAAAGGCTGCTATATCCTCAATCGTTTGAGGAATAGTTAAGAATTTTAAATTTGCTGTTGACAGATCCCTTGAAATTTCAAATATTTTTGCTTAAATAATTAAAATAAAACCATATTTTCATACACATTCTGAAGCAAAATAAAACTCTTACGATGTTGGTTGAGATTTTCCATAAAACCTGTGCTCAAGACCTATAACAAAGGCTCCTTGCTCTTCCGCATACTCTGCTATTGCTCCAGTTTCAATGTCTGTTAAAGTTAATTCTGGACCTGGCCCACTTAAAAATAGAAAAATGGGCCCACCCAGTCGGTAAAATCTGTAACTCGTGACATATCGCTAAATGCAATAAACAATAAAAGAAAAATAATAGTTGTTTGTCAATTAAGGTCATACATTCTTGGACACGCATGTATTAATGCATTTACAGCATTTAGCAAGGAATTCTCACAAGTTTATATTTTTGCAAACAAAAAATCAGTAATATTTTCAACTTTATTGCCCACCTGAGGCCAGTGTTGTATATTGGTGGAGTCATAATGATCTAATTTCTGCTTAAACCATTGGTCCGTAGAATACGGGTCAAACTGCCAGTCGAGAGTAGGAATATTTTGACAATGGACCAAACAGAGACCAACAGCAAGAAAACTGGCAATGACACTTATCCTCCTATGTCCCATCTTCAATGCTTTCACAGTATTATCCTTTTATGCTGGTACACATTTCTTCAAAAATACTAAACTGATACAACTATAAACATAATCACTTGTGACAAAGTTAATAATAAAGTAAGCATAAATACTATAAATATATTGCGGTGTGTGTGTATGCTAATGCTAAGTTCTGGGTGTCTTTGTTCAAAGTTGCCTGCCTCTCAATACATCGTTTTTACTTTCAAAATTCAACTGTGATCAGTTTACTGGCCAACTTTGTTATGAAAATATTCTTGGCAGACACAACCATTGGATAATTTATTCCTGATCGGGAATCTCCAACAAGGATATGTATTAGCTCATTTTTATCGCATCGTTAAATCTTCATCATAATAAAGCATGATTCAGGGATTATACCTGTCTTAAATAATCGACATCAACAATGCATACCTAATAACTGCTTTGAACTTGTTGGTTCTACGGAACTTTGCAATAAAAAGAACTCATCGTTGTGTGTAATAACTTACATAGTCTGCTTGCTTGCTATTCGTGGCAGAGAAAAAATTAAATAAGAACAATGATATTGTGTTTAGTATAGTTAAATGAGACGAAACCTTTGTTTTTTATTTTCGCAAAAACATCTAACAGACAAGGCCATAGTAGATATCAATATTTTAACAGTACTGTTACGCATAAGGATTTTGTTCCAGTGTTTTATTCGATGGAACTTGAACAAGAACAACTTGTTTGCTGGAAATTGGATTGGATTTCTATTTGTATCTCAATCTGGGTATTATTTAGCCATACATCTTAGAGCAACATCCAATAATGAAATTACGCACACAATTTCGAAAACGGTATGACTCATTTAAAGGATATCTGTTTTTTTAATTCATCAACACAAAGCATTTTTGCACTGATTCCGTTGTTAAAATACTGGAGACATGGCACATAATCATTGTGGTATGGCGAACTAAAGATGTTGCGATGAGCAGTCGCTAATATGGGAAATTTTTATATTTACATTTTATGCTATACTATATACCTGTGCTAAGTATTTACATCGAATAAAAAACCAAATATTTTGTTCCTCATCATTTGTTTGCTTCAATTGCAATTGCAAATTAGCAATGTATTAATTTTATTATATTTCGGTTTCAAGTTTTCTTCGACATCTGTGACATATGGGTAAAGCGAAAAAATCCAGAGTGGAGTGCAGTGGAGCAAAAATCCTTTGTTTTAGTAGATCGATATCGTACTCTTTCTTTGATTACTCAATAAGGATTAAGGATCAATATCAGTCATGTTTTTAGTTTAGGTATAAGCTTCAGTAATAGGAACTTCTCAAAACATTATGAAACTAGAGTTCACTTAAATGCAAAGCATCAATGAATACTCTGTTTTAGGAACTAAATCGTTATCGTCGAATATACGTAAAAGTTGCATGTCTAAAACACATTTGCATGTTGGTAATCCTACAATTTTGTTTAACTACCAAGATGCGAAGCTAACACAACAACCTGCGTAAAATTGTAAACCATAAAAGATCTGCTGAAATCTGAACAGGTACTGGTATTTACTTTTGTATAGAATTAAATATAGAACACATCTCATCATTCTCAATTCTCATCTCATGTCTACAGCCACAGTATGCCATTTTACTAATAAGTAATGAAGTTTTTGCAGCAAAAACAAGTATTTAACATGCGTAGAGTACATAATTATTATAACAATGGAACTAGACTACCAGATACGTGTAAGTGTAAATAAAAAGAGTTCCCACGAATACTGTTTAGCATCCAATAAGCACCATTAGCTTATAGATAAATAGTGACATAATAATTTATGAATGTAGATAGTAGATAATATTATTATTATGCTAAATATAATAAGCTTTGATTCTAATATATATGATTGCTGTTTTGGTTGAATAACTCCTCTGATTATATATTAAAATATATTTACTTGAACATAACAATGTAATTATTAGTGCTGATGATGAAGACTCATATAACAGTTAAAATCATAAGGCCGGAAAATTAATAGAGGCAAATATTATGCAAAATAAGTTCCTGGTCGTAAACAGAATACTGTAATACACATCATCGGTTATCTCGTAAGATCTAAAAATATAGTCAATGGTTGCTTTTAGTTGCGCTGTATACACAAAAAGCTTCTTCCTCGTTTACGGAGATTACAATGCTTTCTTCATTTATCACAATTAGCAATTCTGGAAATTTTATTAAGCAACCATACATCTGGCAAATGCTGCATTGATTATGCTCATTTTTATGCATCCATTAAATACACGTGAAGCATTACAAGATATTTATGTACACGAGAATTTTAAAACTCACATAAAATATCATGGTAATGTTGTTCCGAGATATCCATTGCGAATGCTATTCAATTCAGCTTATAATAACGGATGCCGGTTGTTGTTACCAATTCAAAATTGATGGGAGTTCACCCGTGAAATTTTGGCTGAATGACTTGGATAATAGTAATATGCATTATGGTTTATAATTTCATTGTAAAAACGAACATGTTTCTGATTTCTGAGTGCATGGAAGCATATAAGTGTTTTATTTTTTCTCCGCAGCATTTATAACATGAAGTTTTAGTTCAGGCAAAGCTGCCAAGATGAGATGTAAATTAAATTTTAGAGCTAAAAAATAGCAATAAAAATTATTGTTTCCTTTATTTTTGCTAAGATCGCCACATAATTGAAAATTAAAACTTTTGGTAATTATTTCAATAAAAGTAATCTGCTCCTGTTCGGTAGCAAATCGAGAGAGTCTTCATCCATGTATTTATTCAACTTCAGCATGCTTCCTGGTCCTGGACTTATTGGTGGCAGAGATTGAATTGTATTGGCGTTCCAGCATATTACTTTTAACTTAATCTTAATCGCCTTCGTTGCGTTTTCTGCTTACGATCGAAAACTCACTTTTAACTTAGATGACCATCCTCCAGATTTGCTCTTATTCCTTCCTTTATCCCGTTTGTTTTCGTACCCCCCACTACCGTACACAAATTCCCTGTCCTGTTCACTCATCTTTAGAGGTCGTTGAATACGGGGCTTCACTGTTGTCGTTGGCTCCTCGCGTTCCCAGTAGCCTGTAAATGAAACGTTTAAAAATGTATAAGGAGTACTGCTAACACCATCAAAGTCATCATTTTCGTCAAAATAGCTAGGTCTTGGAGTAGTTTTTGGTCTCTTCTTTCGGGAACGCTTTATCTCCTTACGGTATCTAGCCATCATAACTTGCATTTCTCGTTTCCGCCGTCGCTGGTGTATATCCTCACGGATGGTAACTCCATCGAGATTGAGATACGTGGTGTTATTTATCATTCCGTTGCTCCTTGAATTTTCGTTTTCTTCCAATTCTCGATGGTCAATTTCGATTTTACTTATGTTTCTTTTTCGTTCCACTAAATTACGGTTCAAATTGGGGAAAATCATAGGTTTCAAGCTTATGGTCGAGCTTCTGCGCTTTCGCAATTTTGATAAAAAACCCGGAAGTGCATTTGGCCAGACGATCTTGTTTAATGATGCTTCTTGAGTATGTGCTGCTGGCGATGAAGTGAGCAAGGCTGAAGGATATCGACGATGGAGGATAACTACTATTTTTGATTGATCCGCTGCAAAGTAAACATTTATAATTTTCAGTTGAAACTTAGTTATACAGGTAATGATTTGTTGTTTGCTATGAAAAGCGATTTTATAAATTATAAAAAATTCAAATAAATTATGCCAATATATTTTTAATTAGATTCGGATCCAGACAGAATGTGAGAAGGATATGATGAGATAAGAATAGAATGCTTTTAGTCTCCAGCAGTAAAATATAGTTGCGAGTTGTGACGTGTGACGGCTTTTTTTATCATTTCTTTCACCAAATTGCGGACAGTTATATGCAGCATAGATGGATTTTACTATTTTACACATATCTACTCACATTTTATGATGGGAATTAATGAATCACTTTTCCCATTCCTTATTCTTTTGTTTGTATTCTCAAGTTGCCCCGAAAGTTTGCCGTTGTAAGCAACAATACAGGAATTTGTGCAAATGTGAACTTCCTTGACATTGAATTTGACTCCTTCCTTGTTTTTCTCATAACGGCAGATGTAATTACTCAACTTTTGGTGGGGCCTGAAACTTTCAGTCATAAAGTTATATTTATATTTGATTTTAGTAAAAAATTATGCACACATACCTGCAAGCATAGTTATTTTCTGTGCATGGTAAAATCTTAACGGGCATAGGCCAGCGTATATTAGTGTTATTGGCTGCACTATTGTCATAATTCTTTGTTCTTAGCAATGAATATAGCGTTGCTGAAATGACAAATTTATAATTAATATGACATCAAGTTGCTTTACGAAAAAACAAAAAATGGATCAAATAATGCTCAGAATCATAGAATCATATCGTTATATTTTATTATTAAACCATTTAACTCCTTTGCCGATATGCAAATGAAAGTGAATGGGATCTTTCCTCTCCGAGTCCTCTCAGTTAATTGGGTCGACACTGTTGACAAAGGTATTTCGAAATACTTACTTGATTGTAATCCCTGTACACAGGAAAAAATAAATGCTATACAACTTCTATTTAACTAATTGTTAGAAAAGGCGTGTGGTAATAATGTCCCAAATACAATTTTAGTTATGCGCACACTTACACTTATTCTCTCTTCTACAAGAAACCTTTGAAATGACTGTAATGTATCGACATTAGCACTGTTTTCCAGGTAAGAAATATTGTGTTGACCATTGGCACACAAGAATGTAATGACAATTTGGAAAATAAAAATTATTGCGAAAAGGCCCACCATAGTTGAATAGTTAGCTCACGGTTCTAGTTGGCTTCCTTCAATATGTTTTACACAGTTTCAAGAAAGATGACCGCATAGTAAAATGTTTACATCACCACACAATAATTTAAAGTCTCGATTTTGGAATTCAATTCTGTGAATGTAACTTTATCCAGCTGGAAAAATGTTACGCATTAAACACTTCAATTTTGTTGTGCCAAAATTTTATCTTTCAAATGCTGCCAAAAGTGCCAAAAAATGAGAACGATAAGTGAAAATTATATAAATTATAGTAATAAGCATGTACATCCTTATTTTTTGTTTGCGGTAAATGAAATTCGAATATAAGACGCTATGTAACAGCTCTGATAACATCACATCTTTAGATTTTAGATTAGAAGATTCAAGGGGAGAACTTATTGCTTGTTCTACATCCTGAAACGCAATTCTAAAAGGATGGGGCAGAGTCAGACTACACAAATCCCTACATTAGATAGTATAATCTTCATTAGTCTTATTTGATTTCTCTTGTGGAATTTTTAAGTGAATGATGTCCAAGTTATTCGAAATTACGCTTTGTTGCAGTAGGAAATGAAATATGAAAAGTATTATATGGAAATTATCCAAAGATATAATTTTCAATTTAAAATCGTGTATACAAAAGAGATACAAAAACACCATAAAAGCCGATAAATTGTAACATAATATGTGATTTTGATGATAAGGGTGCTAAACAATGATGGATAATAGTATTAGTATTAGCTTCTTTTATAAACCGTTCGTGAAGACTTTATTTTCAATCCAAATAAAAACTGTAACTAATTTACATAAAATAAGTCTTTGGACGAACATGAGAGAATTTGGGCAACGTTCTCTTTTGCTCGATCCTCTTGGGCAATGGGAAACGAAGTTTGGATTCGTGGAACTGTTTCACCTGTGGTCTTCGGCATTTCCCAGCAGAAACTTCTTCAACTCGAATGATCTAAAATATTAAAATGTTACAAATAGATTAACTCTCAAGTTTAAAAAATAAAATATAAAAATAAAATAAAAATACTCTTTCTACAATGTTAACGTAAGCAAGTACCTGAATGGCGTGGGCACGAGCACGGTGACGAGCTCCCATGTCTCTGTAGCAGGCCGTTACAGCTCCAGCAGTGCTCAACTCTCTGTATTCACGGTACATGTTATGTGTTCCGGAACGGGAGTCATAACGCAACCAAATTCCGAAATTTTTCACTCTAGTTGGAGAAGTTTCTGGGATCTAAAAAATAGTTGAGAAGAAAAGAACAATCCATTATCTATCAAATCTACTCACACAAAAAATCAATACAGACAAAAATACAATGCAACTCAGTTATCGCAATAATTTACCTCCTTAACAGAAACGATTTCTCCTGTCATTTTCTTGAACTTTCTCAAGTGCCTCAAGAAATACCAAAAGCGAGATTTAGCCACAATTACTTCCGGGGCGAAAATTCTCATCTTGTACAAAGGAGTGTTCCTCTCCTTTTCAGTTGGCTGTTTACGGCCAATAACTTCATACTGCTTCAACTATAAATCAAATATTCATAACCAAATTAAAATCTTTTTCGTTGAATTACAATTATCAAATCACTTTTCTACTCCCTTAAATAAATAACTATATATTTTTTAAACTTACCAGACCCATCGCCTTCATTTTGATGTTTTAAGAACACTCCTGTTCTTCCGCGAGCGAACAATCCGGGACCCGATCCAATCAAGTCAGTTTTCGAAAGTTGTCAATTCTAGACGACGGCATTATCGACACCTCAAATCGACTAAGCTAAATCTAAATCCGTTGTCTGTTTGACGCTAGCACTTGTCGTTTTTGTCTTATGAGCGAGCGAACAATCCGGGACCCGATCCAATCAAGTCAGTTTTCGAAAGTTGTCAATTCAAGACGACGGCATTACTAACACCTCAAATCGACTAAGCGGAATCTAAGTCCGTTGTTTTTTTGACGCTAGCATTAGTCGTTTTTGTCTTAGGAGCGAACCAACAATCCGGGACCCGGTGCCACTCAAGTCAGTTTCGAAAGTTGTCAATTCCAAACGGTGGCATTGCCAACACTTAAAATTGACTAAGGGGAATCTAAATCCGTTGTTTGCTTGCCGCTAGCACCGTTAGTTTTTGTCTTAGGAGAGACCAAA
>JAQFYG010002772.1:0-13863 GCA_034694325.1 Entomobrya corticalis
AATGCTTTATACCCAGTCAGTTGTTTTGCAGTCTTTCGATTATAGAACCACGTAAATTTAATTTTCAAAAAAATAAATTTCATCTTATTATTTTTTTAAAACTACGTTCGTCATCTGTAAATTTTCCGCCGTGTCTATTTCCAGCAGAGAAAACTGACTTCACTTTGTACACTACGTTTTTATACAAAACAGCATTCTTCATCGAAACTAAATACACCCAACGACTCAACTCAATTTTCGAAACGACTCATATGCATATATACATCTTTCATTCTTACTATTCTCCAGTCTACTCAAAACTAGAGGCGGATTTCAACCACAAAAAGCTGGATAAATTTATTAGATGAACTTAAAGAATAAAAAACTCGAGAATGAAGCTAAGAAAGCGTGAATGGTTGAAATATACTCGTTTCGTTTCATTCTCTATAACTAGTTTGTACTTTAAACCCGTATATTATATTGAAAAAGAGTTTTTTTCTCATTTTTTAGTTTAGCTTAGCTCACTCACTCTCACTAGCAAGGAGAAAGTAAAAATGTATTGGGTGGCAAGTACATTACAGTCTAAGCTCTTGCTTTTCGTTGGTTTTACGTTTTTGAGTTACTGGTTGTTGCCTGCCTGCCACCAGCTGATAAGCTGCTCAAACATCTCAAATCTTTCACTTTGCGTCTTCCTCCTTTCTCTTTCACTCGTTTTTCTTGCTTGCTTGCACTTTTCCTCTTTTCCTTCATCGTGAGATAGAGCATAAAATTTTCTTTAAAAACGTATTACCTCCTCTCTCTTAGAAACATACTTTTTCTTTTAGAATCCTATACTGTGTCTTAGCATGCTTTTCTAAAATGAGACGTACTCTTTTCAGTTAAGGTCTTCCTATCCTCCTCCTTCTTCTCACACACCATATTTTAAAAAGGAAAACTTTGCTGTTAAGACACTCTTTTTTATATTTTGCTCTATGACTATGGCTCTTATAACTTAGCCTTACTCACGATGGCTAAGTAAAGTGAAAATAAATCCTTTTCTCTTCCTCTTTTTCGTTCCTCTAGAAGGTATCTACGCACCACACGAGAAGAAGAAGAATGAACGTGATGTGTGCGGCTTGGTGATAAAAGATAACATACAAATAGGTATGCACATAAAGAGAAAGCTGAACCGAACAGAGAGTGGGTGTGCATTATTGTATAAGAAAGCAAGAAATCTTTTCTTTGAAACCTTTTTTATAAAAAAAGAGTTAAGAAATCCGTGCGCTTCATACAATTTTCCTCTTGTAAAGTGTAACGATGATGCATTTTTCTTGTGTATTTTTCTTTAGCTTTACTTCCAAAAAAGCTTAAGCTGTCTTGTTGTAATGTACCTCTCTAAAATGCATTATTGAAGCAACAAGCTCGGATAACTTGAATTGAAGTCTACGGCTTACCTCTTTAAAAGTACGACAAAAATCCTCATATAAAACACATAACAACAGGAACATGCCTACATAGAGAACTATAGCAAGTAGCATAGAGCCTAATGTAAGTAGGCTCCATGCTCCACAAACAGGAACCAAAAAGTATCCAAAGTATTGTTTGGCTTCCCAGTGCCACTTCCAACTGTTTATACAACTTTCCAGCAATAAAATAAACACGAAAAGCAAATCTAACAATTTATTTTGAGACGGAAGAAGGAAGAAAGCAAAAGGACAAGGCCTAGGTAAATTTTGAGGCAACCTTGTTCTTTTTTCTTGGTGTTACGTTCAATCACAATAATGTTGAATGGAAGCGGATATATAGAATTTGAAAAAGAAAATACTCAAAACATGTTTACATTTATATTATTCTAACCTCACTGCGGTGCGTTCAGAGATCCCTTTCCTATTTTCTCTTTTGATACCAACACAAATTGAAGTTTCCAAGAAGGACAAAATAAAAGTTAGAGTCTAAGGGATTCACAACAGGAACCGGTAAACCGAGTGAATTATTATTTTTTCCGAATCGATTTTATACAGGACAGGAGGTCCATATAATTTGTAAAATAATATCGAGTTATGCCATCCATTGTGTAGATAACCTATAAATTCCATTTTGAATTCTCTAAGGTGTTTATTTTTCTATTATATACAGAAGTAAAGAAACAACATTTTCTGGTTGTGGATTTTAGATGTTGCTGAATAGAAGGAATGATGAGTAGAAACTCCCTTCTTCAACTGTCAGTAGTTACATATTTTGTATAGGGAAAAGGAAGGAAAGTTCAAAAATTCATCTCACATTCGTTCACAAACACAAAACGACGAAAAAAGCAGAACAGCAACAGTCATTCAACATCACCAGGAAAGTCAAAGTCAGCACAAATTTCTTCTCCTTTTCTTTGAACTCTGAAAGGAACGGTGAACGGAATAGAAAAGATAAAAAGCATCTGGAAGGATGGAATATGTAGTTTTTCTTCGTCTGACAGACATAAGTAGTACATACACATCAATGAATACGAAACATTCCTCAAGAGAATTCGTTTTTTGCTTTGCTAGTAGGAAATCTTGCTCCAATAAGTTTTTCCCTATTTCCAGGGGTTTTTCTCTCCTTTCCGCTTTTTTATGTATTATGAATCTATACATATTTTCGTGTTTGTTATATTTGTCTGTTGTACGTGTTTTTCCTTTTTGCGTTTCAACGATTTATTTGTTGCTTTTTTGGTTTTTAGGGTTTCTTGTGTAAAAGGAGAAAGCAAAAAGGAAGGGAATCAGTGTCGACAAAAAATGCCACACACGTTGCATTTCAAAACATTGTGTTACTTTTGCAGTATCAGCTATCGGATTGAACGTAAAAGGTATGGAAAACTTTGTAAGAGACAGTACATTGCTGGAAAGGGAAACACTGGGATTGAATGACAGAAATTTGTTCAAAAAGATTTCATTTCGTACATGACTCCAGTTGTGTATATCATATTTTGCCAAGTCACTTTTTTATTTAGTGTTCGGATCCCATTAACGTCGAATTTGGAAGGAGCCATCCATCTATCACAATTTAATATTACCTTATGTTAAGGTAGTAGTATATAGGTAGTTATGTTTTGGAATGCGCATATGTAAGCACGTTTAAAGTTTTTTAATATTTCAATGTGTAATAGCAAATTTTTTAAATTTGCTGTAAGACAGCAAGACATTTATTGTTGTGCATAATATTTTTCCGCTGTTCTGTTTTTAGAGCGTCTTCAAGTCTAGTCACATTTTTTAAAAGAAACCATGAACGTTCTTTTGAATTAGATTCCATTATATTATCCCTGTGCGCCTTGTGGAGTATGTTTAGACTTTAAAAAATTCGTCTAAACGAGTGCTAATAACCTCGAAAAGTATTCGTTGCAAGTCAGCCATGCTAAATTAGTTTTGTAAAAGCGAATCATTCAGAACAAATTCACTGTCACATAGCTTGTAATTTTCATTTCAGGAGTATGTCCTATATATCTACTAACTTATTAAATTCAATACTATGCGTTTAGATATTTTTATTTTAATCAGTAAAACGAATCAAATTAAAGACTTGAAAGTCAGAGAATACATTTTTGTTTTACTATATTATGTAGGAATATATTTTTTTGACCAAGCGCAACACTAAATTTACTGCTTTTATAACTGAGCTATAGGAAATCGGCTCGGCGAGCTGAAACTAGTCTCATTTCAGCGATATTTTGTGTGAAGCGTGGGAGCTCATGAACTCTTTCATTTCATCCATCCGTGATATATTACGCAATACGAATACGGTTTGTTATTTACTAGGCTTTGTTGGTGGTCGTGTATTAGGAGAATAATGGAATAGATATGTATTGACTATAAATATTCTTTGAAATATATTGGCATAATAATAATCATCTATGTGATTATTATATTATTCTCTACTAACTAAGTAGTTTCGTTGCTCCAAAGAGTAATATAAAATGAAGTGATATATTATACTACCAAACGAAACCAAACTAAGGCGAGTACCTATGTTATAAATGTTGCCAATAAAATGCCTAATAAAACATACATGCTTTGTGTATAATCATATAATTTAATACGTTAGCAAATCAACAACCCTTTCCGCTTTTTTTGTAAAATATATCGTGGTCGGATTATAAAAGGAGCTTCATCACAAGAGCAAAAGTGAGTGGGGTACACATGGATTCACATTACTTTTTTACTTTCACTCCAGGCTAAACTCCCAGTAGCGAAAGCTCTTCTTTTCCTTATTTTTTTCATTCGTCTTGATATCCATCCAATCCAATGATATAATATACGCATTTACATCCATTTATATATATATTACAGAAATTTTTTGCTGTTTGGTAGTGGACGAACGACTATTGATGGTACAAGAGACAGATTGGCAGCGGAATGAAACATGAGGCTAAATTATTGATCTGGCTCTCTCTCATTCTTTCTTTCCTTTTATTCTGCTAATACATATATTCCGTACTTCCACTTTAACAATTTTTCTTTTTCTTGGGTTCTCTTCTTTCTTTTCCCGTTCATCGGAAGCTATTTGCCAAAGGAAGCTGCATGGTTGCCTCTTGAACTACGACACATACTATTATATGCTCTGTACTCACGCTACTGGACCAAGAAACAAAGGAATATAGACCTCATGTATTATAACGTATGTAACCGTAGTAGAAAAATGCATCACCGGCTCACCAGCAGACCGCCAGTCAAAAGTACTTGCACAATACACCAAAAGAAACCCCTTTTTATTCTTTACTGGCACGAAGTAGAAAAGAAGAAGAAAGGAAGAATTCTGGCAGTGGTAGGAGCAGTAGTGGTGCGAGGGAAAATGAATGAGCATCTATGGACATTCCCACATTTTTTACACATCATGTGCACAATTATATAAAACAGTGTATATTATAGCGCGAATTCCATTTTCCGCCTGCCTGTTTTTTATCTCATTTTGAAACTTGACTGGTTGGTCTGTGTCTTTGTATATGCTGGCCAACTAAAGATGGGGTTTCGTTTCACTATTTAAAGAAGCAATCTTTCTTTCTTTTTTGTTGTGTTCATACATTACCTACATACATAATATAGGTACGGTATGTGCAAGCACTTGTCTTTTGTTTTCACTTTTGCATGAGTGTGATCGCTGAAGTGAAATGAGTAGTATAGTAAACCACATTGCATCTACTCCTTCTTCTTGCATGGATGAAAGTTGGAACTAGAAAGGAGCAAGGAAGACGCAGCAAGACAGTAAATATTTTCATACAGTTCAGCAGATATTCATAACTACTTTATACTAAAATTATGCTGTACAGTTCATGATTAAACTCATTGTCTTTCTCTTATCTGCTCAGTGACTACCCCAAGCATCTTTTCATGCAGAAAAATATGTCGAAATATCTAGTTACACATATGCTTTGAATATGAAGGAAGCTATCTAAAAGGATTTTAGTATATATCCACTCGCTCATGTGCACATTCACATCACTGCATCTATTCTTTCATTTTCTTCCCGGAGGCAATGACCACTTTTTGTTCTGGTCTGCTGGATCTGCAATCTGCTCACTTTTTGGTTCTTATCTTCTTTTCTCCAATTGCATTTTCCATTTACAAGGTGAGCACCTATATTGCTGCTACTATATATTGCACGAATACAAGCAAACTAGTCTGGTCTCGCTCGTGCAACCTTTATCTAGCTGTACTTTATATAACTTCATTCTTGAAAGAAACCTGGAGGAAAACTTTCCCGATTGCAGCATGAGAAAATCTTGCATTAGGTCCGGCTATTTCTGAAAATTTATTATACGGTGGGTTTCTAAAAAAACTCGTTCTTCTAAAGAAAATACGCTGTGGTTCTCAAGTTCATTTTTACACAAAGTTCTCATAGTCTCTTTGCTACACTTTGGTTTCCAAACTTAATTTTTTCCACCACAACTCGTTATCATATATATATTTATCTATTTGTATATGAGGAAGGCAATGAAAATGTATGCAGTGTCCATCATTTCAACAAAACAAAGCTTTCACTCTGACTCCAATAAGCTTTTTGCCAATTCAGTGTATTTGGTATTACCACCACCAACAACAATAGTTTCTCTTTGTGTGTAAACCACAAAAACAAAAGACTCGACAGAAAGCCTTTTGTGTGTAGAGAGTGAACAGTGAAAGCAAAAGGGCTTGCAAACGATGAAACACTATTACCATAAATGATCATCATCACCACAACAGAGAACAGAGAGAAGCATCAGCTCACACAGTACTGTCATCATCATCATCAGTAGCGGCAACATCAACATTCACTGACTTTTCCACCACCGCGAGTGAGAAGAGAAAGGAATGATGTGGCTAGCTCGTTTATTGGTATGCATAACAATATTCTGCTCTGCCCGATTACAGAATACATTCATTTCGCTGCTGCTGCTGTTGCAACATTATTATGCATACCATGTTGCTCTCTCTAAGGTATTTTTGCTATTTTCACCATGATAGTGGCAAATACACACTGCTGCTGCGAATTTCTCTGTTGTTGTGTTTTATGATAAGTTTTGGTTGTTGCTGCTGTTGATGCTGATAATCATGGCAAGCTGGCAATATGGAGATTTTCGATGGTATTCAACTGATGGTGAGTGTGTGTGAATTGTATTTGAAATGCCACAAATTCCTACTATATAGCCGCAAAAAATTCTATCTATGTGCTTTTAGATTATATAGCCTTTAGATTATATACTTACATGCACAATGTCGATGTATATCATACTTATGAGCGCATAAAAGTACTTTTATGTGCACAATATTCTGTACAAGTAGGAAATTTTACAGCCGACTGATTCGAAATTGACTTGAATATAAGGAAAGAAGGATTTGAATAAATTTCGGCGTTATTGCCAGTTTCACATAAAAGCAGGATCTAGTCAGCCAGAGAGAGATGGAGTTGAATGAGAAGAACGCTAGGTTGGATGATAGTTATACACTCATTTGCATAAATGAATGCGTGGATTTTGAACTTGTAAACAAATGGAGAAAACGTATATAGTTGATAATGTGCTTTGCTTTCATCGACATTATCACAGTCATCATCATCGCAGATGAGCTGAATTGCAAACATAAACTGCTTACGTAAGGAAGGTGGTATGTGCAAAAGAGCGGTGCGAGATATGGACACATGCCCTCTCACAGTTATTTTCTCCAATAGCTTCATCTTCCATTTATCTAGTCATTCGGTGAGATAAAACAATGAACACGGAATTTTTCAAAGGAATGCTACTGTCTGACGAACAAAATCTAACTTACATCATCCCATGGCATCCAAGAATTTGAATGGCCAAAGAAGAGGAAAATGAAGTGGAAGGCAATGGACCGAATTGAAGCAGAATATATGCAGAGGCAGACACTATACGTTATTTCAAACTGTTTATCAAGTGAGATAGTAGCAGTAGCGATCTTGTTGAGAAAATTTACAAAATTTACTTTCTCTCATATGTTAATACAAGTACGTATAAACATTTTACATGAGCGTATGCTTTTTCCTAACTGTATTTGTATATTTGCTCATCATTTTGCTTATATTTTATCCATGTATTATTTAATGTATATTATATACATATACATACATAGTTGGAAAATAAGCTTTTAAAGTAGACAAGAAGAGCATGTTGGATTTTTTGTCACAAGTTACCGTGTTTGCATGTGGGTGGATGGTTGGATACAATGTGATGTGTGCAACGGTAAGCAAAAATAAATGGAGATGAACGATAGAATAGAACCAACAAAAGAGGATGAAAGCGAGCATCATCTCTTCCGAGTCTCCTGTATTTGGCAAGGTTTTGTATTTCTGCTAGTTACATATATTTAGCATGTACGATGGTTTTGAGTAAGAAGAAATAGCGTAGATACCTAGTTATATAAGGCGCGAGGACAGTTAACCAAGAAAATTTTCCAGAGGTTTAAGTGGTTATATGAACTACGTGAGTATATGAGAGACACGGAGCTCCCTTATTGTAAAAGCTTTACTTTGTCATTTTGTTCTTCTCTCTCCTTTCTACTTACAACGATACAGCGTATATTTTGCTGGGAAAGAAGAGAAGAGTTCTGCCAATTCTCTGCTTCTACTTGGTATGGTGTGGTGGTGGTAACATCCGCAACGGGCATTGTTCCAACAGAGCCAACATCAATTAACAGCGGCATCGTCACAGGATTACCGACAGACAACCTTCATCGTCGCCACCACCACCACTGCCAACATTGCTTGTAATATTATTCTATATTATGGGCTTATAGGCTTGGTTTGGTAGCAGAAGTAATAGGTATTCTTTGAAAAAGGCAACATTCGTATGTTCACTCACTATAATGATCGTCAGCCAACACCGATGTTAAATATTATATCATGATGTATAGCTCGTCGCCGTTGTCGGCAAATAGTACTTAAATACATATAAGAGATGAGGACTTATTGTGTCGTTTGGGCTGAGAGAAAGGATATAAAAAGGGAAAAGAGTGTAGCATCAATGCATGGTCTCATCATTGCTCCTTCTTAAGCGACAACATGGCAGTAGTGAAAGCCAAAATCAAACTCAAGTAACAGTAATAAGCTGACTACATGTACAAAGTACATGCAATAAGCTTGCTAGATTTGGTTTTGGTTACTCTGTGTGGGCTTTGTGTGATATGATGTGAAAAAGGAGAAAGCATCGTCCTCTTCCTCCACTCCGTGATCATGAGCATCATCATCATCATCTTCGTCATCATCAGGCATAGAACAACCAAAGCAAACCACCCAAACTTGTTCTAATATATAAATAGGTAACCAGCCATTCTTTCAGCGGGTTTGCCTCGTTAGTTTGCTCTTTGCTTCATGTAAGAGGTTGAACCATGAAGCGCTTTCATAGTTTGCGCACTACACCTCTACTACCATCATATAGTGATTGTCGTCGTCGTCGTCGTCGTCATCAAAAAGACAAAATTGTATGTAAGGTGGATCCTTTGCTCGTGTGTGTGAGTGTTTTTGTGACCATACAAGGACTCTTGTGAAATTACAGTTGTGAAGATGATGATGAAGATGAGGAGCTTATGTGAAAGTATAATTTAAGGTATATTTTTACAACCTCGTATTTAAGTGAAGTACAAACGTTAGTGTATATCTTTTCATAAAAATCTGAGTTTTATAACATTCTACTCCTACTACTCACCACCATCATTATCATCGCTGTCGTGATTACATATAAAAGGTGAAAGCGAAGAAGTAAAAAGCCTGTGCTAAAAACTAAAGGTCTCGAGAAAAAGACGGGGACGGATTTATACAAGCACCTTGATGAAATACAATTTTGTCCTTTTTTATGCACATTATAGTTAAATATGTTTTTCTTATTTGCAAATAAAAGTATGTTATTGTGCGTATATCCCTATTTGCATATTATGTGTATCATAGTATTATATACCCACTTGCTTGGTTAACTGGCTGAATGCGTGAAGTTGGGAGCAATGTCCGTTTCCATTTGCCCATTATTCAAGCATACCTACATAAAATAGAGGAACTTGAGCTTTGAGAGTGTGCTCACAAGCTGCGGCTTACTTATATCCAGGAAAAGCGAACTTAACACAAGAGACACACAGCAACAGCATCATGATCATCATCAAAAGTGTGTGACAAGGATTGTACATAGTTGCTTCTATTACATCACAGTCCATCCGTTCGTCGTAGGAGTAATATCCTATTTTTCCTTCATATTATTATTAAGTACATAAGCAACATGCCAGTCCTTTTTTACATCTCTGTATTTTTTCTGGCTCTGTGTCTGTGTATTTCTATAAGTATACAAGAAAGTATAGCTCAAATGTATACATGTATGCTGAGCTTTATAGACAGTGGTACTCACACGTACTTCCTCCTTTTTTCTCTATCTCTTGTCCGTTGGCATCTGCATCCGCTTTTCACCACTCACTCTTCTTCACTATCACATCGTCACAACTTCTCTATGAGAGTTGACTATATGCATTCGTAGTGTGTGTCCTTCTTCTCTCTCTTTCACTCACACATACAGAGTGAGAATGAGAAGACGCAAAGGAGAGGGAAAGCTCATTCCTATTTTCCGTCTTTTTGTCCTTTTCTATTCTAAATCCTTTCTCATTTGATGGTGTTGCTAGCGGTGGTAGTGGCAATGACAATGATGCTCTTGATGCCAGAAGAACAAGGATATTTCGAGACTGGAAATTCGATTGCTTTCCCGTTCTTGTGTACGTATGTCCTCTGCGATTACACTTTCGGTACGTAAGCCAAAGACGACATCATAATATATGTGAGTATATAAAGCGAATATATGGTTTTATGCGATGCATACATATTATCCTTCGTATTCACTTGCCATTTTTACTATTTTTCCGGATACCACTACTACTGCTACATGTTGTAATATACGGATTGTGTCGATGGATTCTTCTGTATTTGCCAAAATGGCGAGTGAGTGAACGTTCAAGTAAATGGAAAAGGAAAATAGACAGACGTTTTATTGGATGTGATGTGAACTGGCACAGCTGGCTTTCTCCCTATCTTTTTTGTAGTGTATAAAACAGACACAAGTACACACTCATAGATTCACTGTACGTACATAATAATACAATAAGGCCAATCGTATTGCCATGTGTCAGTCAGTGCGATATAAAAGTAATGCTGGGAAAGAATGCAAAAGGCAAGAAAGTGTTTTTCACTTTTGTTTGTCTGACTCCTAATTTCCAATGTGTGCATTTCTTTTAATATTAAAAATGTAATGAACAACAATGAATAAATTCATTTACACGCATGAATTGACAAAAGCAGGTGCCATTTTATGAAGGCATGAGTTATTTAAGTAATAAATTAAATATGGCGATTGTTACTTGCAATAATCACAAATTACTAATTATTTCATAAGAACCCAATTCTATGTTTTACTGCTTATCTAAAGAATTCAAAATATATTTTTGTATCACAGAGCATATAAGTAGTGTAGTGGTTTTATTGTTATTTTACGCATGTTTTTATAACCCAATAATTCGCTTGAATTTTCTAGTAGTTGCATTCGGTACGGGAAAAATGAAATAAATTTGGCGACATCAATGTCATTTTAATGGGATGAAAACATTCATTGAATATGATCGATGATAAAATGCCAGTTTGCTAATCTCCCGAAAATCTCGAGCGGCTACAGAATAATCAAAACCACTGAATGCATTTTCATCATCATCGGTTTGGTTTGATCTGAAGCACCACTAAACCATTTACATCATATCATAACCATTCTAATAACGTCGTCTTTCATAATCTTTCACCGAAATCATGAAAAGGATAAATCAAGGGTACTTCATTTTGTACACGATGATTTTACTACACAATCCACGAGCATTATACAATTCTCTCAAAACTGTTTTTCAGTGTGTACACGATTTTCACTTTAGCATTCTATTCGAAAGCAGTTTTCCTTTTAGGATTGGTACGAATTATACCTAACAAGCAATGATATTTTATGATACCATTGTGCTCTTGCTCCAACAACGTGTGTAGCATGTTACATGCAGACTAATAAATACAGTAGAAAATGCATCTCACGGTGTGAAATGCAATGTAATTCAGACTGCACACGCAGAATACTTGCTGGGTGAGAATCACATCAAAAAGTAATTCTAAATTCACAGAGGGCAAATGTAATAGGAATTGTGTTGCATTATCTAGTTTGTTTGCATAATAGAAAAGTCAGGCACCTCCATTTTCACTTTCTCTTTAAAAACTACGAGCCATGCTTCTGATATTACTTTGTTCAAAACTTGAAAGAACGTGAGACAAGCAAAAGCAGCCGAGAAACTAACCTTCATGTATACTTTTATCAAGTTATTTCTTCTAGTACCGTTGTTTCAACGATAAACTATAAAATTCCTGGTAAGAATTTTTGTTCGGGGGAACTTTCATTACTCTTTTGAGTGCAATGCAATGCAGTAATGGCAATAATCAGCGTGTAGACATTACTATATTGTTTTCTATTACATTACACATTGCACCGTACCATTTATTCACTCAAACCTGAGTCGTTATGTGCACTAGACTGTAGTGCACTTTCATAAAAAAATAATGAAGTGATGTTATTTAACAACTTTTGTACAATCCATGGTATGCATTAAAACTTGCTCTATGCATTATCATTTTATATCTTCAAAAGTATTACACAATCAAAAAGAATAGAGAATCCGAGAGGGTCATGGAGAAAATAGGATGACTTTTGGAAAATTAATTGCTCCGGATGGAATGCATTAGGTTTCAAGCAACGTTTTTACTTGCTTTTGTTCCCCCAGTTGCAGTTGAGTTTAAAAATTTAATGTTGTACACAAGTTCATGTTTAATCAATAGAAACATGGGGAGATGAAGATGAAACTAAGCCGTCCGACTCAAGTTCATCCTTATGTAATTTCAGATGGCACTGAAAAAAATATGATGGGATCCTTTCTGCAGCTCTACATAATGTACTACAGGATAAAACTTTGTAATTATTGTAATACTAGATGACTCTGATAGAAGGTTAAGATAATGAGATTTTCCAGAACATAACTTTGCTGCATTTAAAGTCGCCTAGTATCATCATTATTTTTAACTAAAAAGTTAAAAAATCTTTCTAAAAAAACAAGATTCTTGAAATTCATTCCATTTCCTCTATACTTCCTATTAACCCATTCAGTCAAGTAGCTTTAGGTCCATTACCTAATATAGTGTGTATTTCCGTGTAAAATTTCAGTTTGTGAAGTGGAAAAGAGAAAGCGTCGAGAAAACGCCTTCATTCATTCAATGGTAAACCTGGATCTTTCCTCTTTAATCCTTTCTTATATCCTCGCTTTCAACAAATTCATTGATGTACTACAGAAAAAAAACCCTACAATAAAGCTTTCTTCATTTGCTTAAGAAAAAATGAAGTGGTGGTAGAGGCATAAAGAAAATAGCTCATCTTCATCCAGAAATAAACTTGTAGATACTCAGAACAGTTTTCAACAAGAATCGTGTGTGCCGTCGTGTATTTTGACTTTTTTCTATTTCTTCTTCCAAAATAACTATGCAAGTGTCTGAAAAAGTTAAGTAAAAAATCCATCCAAACGTTCTCATCTCACCCACCCTCCTTCACTTTTCTCAAAAATAAAAAATAAACATTACGTTTCCAGTTCCTTACTAGAAAAAAAATCCAAAATGATTTTTTACGATTTTACAAGCTTATTTCAACAAACCAAGCATATCACTCTTCACCACAAGTCAACGTCAGAGTCGACCACATAATATACTATTTGTATATAGCAATACTAATATGAAGACACAACAAATTTTGTGGAAAAGAAAACACAAGTAGTAAAACGAACGAGTTTTATGACTAGCTGCAGAGAACGATAACGAGTTCATTGCTGGAAATGTAGTAGCAGTAAACTTTTCAACGTAAAAATAAAGAAGTTTCTTTTTCATCTACTTTCGTTCTTCATTTGAAACAGGGTAATACAGAGCAGTATTATATTTTACTGTGTAATCTAATATGAATATGAACATGACTACTTTATAACTGTAGATAAATTATCATAGAGTTGCACCATGATTGTATAACTATGATGAAAAAACGGACAAAATCTAAGTAAAATAGGAAGTGTTACGTGAAAGATTACCCTTTCCTTTCCTCAACAAAAAAAAATACTAAGCATTTCAAGAAAAGAGAAAAAAGATGAAACTGGGAAAAAGGTCCAATAAATCAAAAGATTATTTGTTCACTCTCTAATAAAAATAAAAATAATACAGACAAAAGAGCGACGAGCTGCTTTGCTTGTGTGTGTGAGTAAAAGAATATCTAAAAAAAGGGGAACAGAAAACTGAAAGAAAAAATGTAGATCGGAAAAGCTAGAAAGTTATACACTACTTATATGTCCAAAGCAGAAATCCTTA
>JAQFYG010002773.1:0-13860 GCA_034694325.1 Entomobrya corticalis
TTAAATGGCAAAATACATGGAGAAATTTTATGCGAAATGATAATGAAGAATGAGGATGGTTTATGCAATCCACCCCAAGCCATAAAATAAACGTAAAATAGCATACCTACCTCAATTCAATGTAGGTTTTATTTTATACAGTACAAAAGTAGAAAACAACGTGGTAGTTGCAGAAAGTAGTAGGTCCTACACATTTCTTTCTTGTTTGTTCTGGTTTGCTCAGTTGCTGAATCCTAATAGGTAATAATAATAATCGTACTAAAAGTCGATTTCTTTTTTCATTTACTGATCAAATAATAACATCAATTCAATGTAATATACTGTTTGTAGTATTAGCAGGGCATCTTTGAAGTTATTATTGTGTCGTACTGACTGAGTATCGATTCATTCTTGTACGCAGTAGCATCCGTTTGTTCTGCCACCTAAAGAGTCTAAATAGGCACATACACGTATTATTTCCAGTTAATACAAAGGAACGAGTTTTTTCCTTACATAACTTCCCTTTTCCAGCTTTCGTTTGTCTATTTACAAAAATAATTCATTCCTACAACTAAAGTTTAGATCATTTGCAATAGAATTAATGTTGGCAACATCTATATTGCAGAAACCCCCAGGTGTGCCATAACGGTTTCGATGAAATTATTTCAATCGTACTGATGTGGGAAATGGGAGCGTTATAAGTCTGCACTACATGTCAAGTCCAAAAAAAGAAAAAAAACTTATAATATATTTCCATGCAATTAAACGTAGAAATACTTTGAAATGCTTTCATCGCTCTATAAAGGAGCTAACTTTTTATATTTTCTCTTTCATCTCATCTTTCTATCTAACATGTTCTTTTTCCTCACGATCTGTCATAAATATGCTCTAGAGATTTCCTCATAGACATACCTAAATCCTACGTACAGAAAATACGGAAAACCGTTTAACTGAAGAATTCATTTAGTCTTTATTTACATGTTCTATCTGTTGCTTCCAAATGTATTCTTTTTATCTATCAACACGTCCAGTTTTCATTGTAATGTTGATGATGAGCTCCGCTCTTGATGATGACGCTGTTGTAAAAGCTCTAGTGGAATGAGGAAAAGACTAGTTGACCAGAACCTTGAACCTTATCCTCTTTGTTTTTCACTCGAAAAACATGATAAATATGTCTAATAGTTTGCATTTGTTTCACTTTTGACATGACGTTCATTTTTTACGGTTGTCTTCTCGTCATTCAAAACAGCTTAAAACATTTTGTGGCGGAATCGGATAGTAGAGAGAAAAGTCCATCTAATAATCCTGTCATATTTTATATGTAGTTGTAAAAAGAAGTTACACAAGTTTATTCACTAACAGGAAAATAAATTCTCGTTAAATGTCATCTTATTTACTAGAGTGTGAATTTGTAGCAAAATAATAGTAGTTTTCATTGTTTTGAAGCTTTTAAACGTACATTTATTTCTTACAGTAACAATCACTTTGAAAGAAGAGTTGATGATAGAGTAAATGTTTGACTGTCTCCTTATTTCATAATACTGACATTTGTGATGTTTTTCCCCTTCAAACAAATGAATATATAGGCGTAATTTTGATTGTACAAACGCGTATTTACCTACATTTCCAACAACTGCTCACAATATATTGCAGACAAGGTTGGAAATATATTGCAAAAAGAATAAATTGTGTGTAAGAAAAGGATGCATATTAGTTGTAGATACATCATATCGTGTCTGTCATACGCGTTTTTCTCTGTGGATTCAGATTGATAACTTGTATGTTTATGGTTACAGTCTCGTTCTTGCTACTACAATTAATCTACTACAATTATCGTGGTGTAGGCATAAAAGATTCATTATATTATGAAGAATATTTGGGCTGCACTGTAAAGAATAACGTTACCCACGTCTGTGGTAAATAAACCGGACTGGTTTCAGAGAAAAAGGACAATGGTGCCGGTCCCTAAAGGTACTTAATTGTATTCGTTATCATCAAAAAACTATTTAAATTTTGACAAAAGTTATATATGTGCATGTTACTGATGCTACTTGATATTATTGCTACACTTTCATTCTACCTTTTCATTTCAAAGCATTTCTGAATTGTGATATAATTGTACTGCTGCTGTGGGAAATACTTCCTTGTTTCCTCCATCTAACCCAGCGGTACTTACAATTAAATCTCTGCACCATGATATGCTTCATTTCAAACTCTGGTAAGGAATCGAGTTTCAATTTGTTTTTGTACTTGAATCGCATGATAAGCTTGTTACAATGAGAAGCATAATGGCCCCTTTTCCTTTGTCTATTCATTTCCGGATCAGGAAAGGGCCGCGCAGTGAATGCAGGCTTGTGATTCAATTCACTATTGTTGTGGTCTGTTTATATATACACAAGATTTAGCATATATAAAATAAACGTAACTGTAAACTATTACTTTTTAGTTTAAAAATAACTACTATTTTCCAGAGTAAAAGCGACAGCAGTCTTTAACCAAAGAGTAATGATAAAAATGATAAAGATAATGGTAGAATCCAAACAAGAGATCGGCGGCGACCGCCAACAACGTTGATAGATGCAAATAGTAGATGAATTATTGTTTGCTTGCAATCTTTTGTTGTTTTCATTCATCCGCTCAAACAAAAAAGTTCTCTTCCTTCCTTCAGGTTTTTATGCATATTATAACTATTATGATATGTGGACGAGTTGGTTTGGTACTGCTGCCCCTGTTGAAAGGAAGAAAGAGGAAAGCTCATTGCATGTGTGTTTGTTAGCACAATGGCTCCAACAGCATCCATCACAAAAGAAACATACGCAAACGAATAACGTTCTATTCCACGGAGCACCATTTTTTCCTTCACGTCCTCCAACAAACATAGTAAATTATGCGTGAAAATCCATTAGTGTAATCCCACAGAGTATTTTCTCTTTGTAGTTCATAGTAAGTTTACGGTTTGGCCTTTACTTGTTTGGATACTGTGTGTACTTGCAACTTGCATGCATGTGTTGGAATAAACCATTATTATATATGAATCTAGGCTACTGTTGTGGGTAACTAAAAATGCTTACGAAAACATCACAAAAGTCTACAATATTATTACAAACTTAAATGAAGGTGAGCTATCTGGTTAGGGCAGTGGTACCTACCATTCAACTCATCTTGTTCATTTGGACCACAGCAAACTTGTGGAAATAATCCTTTTGAGAGCCCTATGCCACAAAATCGCAAAACTTTCTCTTTTCTCCCGTCGTGTTAGCAGTGCACACTTGTGCTCTTCACTATTGTATACGCATCTCTTTACACAGCACTGGCCCTCCTTTGCTTTTTATTCAATGTAGAACAGCAAGGGCTTGAACTATAGCTGACAAACATATGTTAAGAGTTAAAGCTAAATATGAGAAGACAACTGCGAGATTTAGAAATAAAATTTTTAAACAATTTCACAGACTCCGGAAAACACGTGAAAAGATATGGTTGTTTTAGAAGAGGAAAAATAAGTTTACTGTAAAGCTGCTTAAAATAAATTGTAAATTATCTACTGAACATTAGTATTTAGTTTATGCAAGCAAAAATAATATTCGACGAAAACTTTAGGAGTCCCACATATTTTTGCTCTATAGTATCTGATTTTCAGAGGGTTGCATGGTTGTATGTATGTATGTATTAAATGTATGTCAATTATATCAGAAATAAGCTATGGGGTCCGTTTTTTCAGAATTTTCAGTCAAGTCTAGTCAGTCTTACTTTTGGAGTAACAAGCGTTTTACGTTAACTCTTACATTTAAAATAAGATACATATGCTTGCACACTGCTTTTACAAATCTAAAATATTTCCAGTATTACCACACAATTCTCAGCAGTTCGATTCAAGGTAACATCATTTTGACAAGACCGGATATTGAGTTATATGATATAAGACGCTCGTTATTCCTTCCTTCCAACAGAATTGTACTGCGTTTACTAGGAACATACAGAATTTTTGAAATTGGTGAAGTCTTTATAAATTAGGATTGTGTACCCTTTCCCTATAGTAGGAAGAATTTCTGAATTCTTTTCTGTATAGTAAGAAAAGTCAGACATTTTTATAACATAACATATTGACGCAATTTTATAAAGTTCATTTCCGTAAATGATGACGGTGATGGATTTAAATTTGGAGTTTCAAGTCGTGCAGCAATTTCTCAGACTCATTGCATAATAGCATGTGCTTTGGCATATATAAGTGTACACATTGTGGGTGTGGACTCTGGTTTTGGAGTTTGGACTGAAGTGGACAATCTCGACATCCCGCATGAGTTGTTACTCAACTCACCACCCCAAGGCTCCAACACGTTTTTGTTTTACGTTTGGTTATGACCACAAAAGCTGTTTGGAGTTTGGACTACCACGCAGGCCATGAAAGAACAAGTTCTGTTAAACCGCTTGTTGAACTTTTGATTGTCGAAATGTAGCTCACTAAATATCATGCAAGTTAAAAAGGTTTATAAGATTTCCTCGCATCCTAAAGAAAAGCTCGAATATCTTGACTTCCTAGGTATGCATGTAAATATACCGTGCGTGGGCACACAATGGTGTTTAATAAATAAAAAGTGGAGAAGGTGAAATTATTATAAGCGATGCGTTGAAAGTCGAGTTCAAGTTTAAATTCTCATATCAAACATTAAACGAAAGCAATGAGGCAAAAAATCCAATTCTAGAAATTGAGCAGGCGAACCACTGTAGGTACCAATGACTTTCTTTATAATCAACTAAATAAGAACCAAATGTCAAAAGCCTCAAACAGCATGTCTTGATACTTCAAAAGCTTAAACGGCAAATTTAATTCTTTTACATATATAAAAGCGAGTCATGTAGAGCCTAATTTATAGTATATAGAATGTATAATTGAAAAGCTGATCATTCAGAGACAGATATCCAGTTGCTAAAGCTGACACTTAATATGTACACATAATTTATCAGAAAGTCCCCACAGTCTTCAGCTTCAACAAACGAAAACGATGGAGTAAGGAAAGGAGACTGATAAACTGGCAAAAGCAGTTGGAATTTCATAGTAAGGTTCATGTCATGTAATTTAAATACCTAAAAACGATCCAATTTTCTTAAGATAATTTTTTTTTGCAGAATGAACTTCTAAAAATTCTTAAAGAATGTTTCTACAAATATTTTTGCTAAAAGTTTTTACTTGACTTGTTTATATGCACATGAAATGTTGAATATATGATTCAGGTAGTGCCAGCCAAAACTATCAAGCTGCTATCTGTTTATTTTGTTGTTTGCGTAACTTTTTATTTCAAAATTTTCATTCTTTTTACTACATGATCCAGCCCAATATGGCACCTCGTTTGTTGTGTTACAGTTACATCACATATAATGTAGTATCCATAAAATGCAAAATTAATTCAACTGATGAAATCTGAAAAATTCCCAGGTTTATTTGAGAATATTGAACTCGTGCTTTCAAGCTTTGTCAGACATTTAACAAAATACGGGTTTAAAAAAATGTAAACTCCATCTATGGGAAGCTCATTGTCCATTGATATGCAATGCATAGATGATTTCAACATGCCGTACGTGAAATAATTCGTAGCTTTGCTTAAAGTTTTTGCGTGTAATTTTTGGGCCTATCGGAGAAAGATAGGAAGGTATTTGGAAGTTTACGAGTATCAGAAAATTCCGTATTAGAAAATTCTTTCGATCCAGTTTTCGTTAAAACATTTCTCGCGTTTGTTTGCGCTGGTTGTAGAGTATTGTTTTTTCCCTTTTCGGGCTTACAATAAGAAGAACCTTTTCAATAAAAATGGGAGCAAATAGTTTTGTGCGAGGCAGTATGTATGTAAAGACTTTGTAATAACGATGGTACTGGTGGCAATCATTAAAGATTAATATTTAAGGGTATAAAATAAAATTAAGAGCTTGATTAGACATAAGCCCAATGAACGAAATTTGAATCATTTGAATGATAGATAAAAATGCAATGAACTGGAAGCATTCGGGTACTGAAGTGTAGATATAATGCGGTGAATACTGGCATAATTATCAGAAATCCTATAATATCGCGTTTCGCGTATTATTGTTTAATATGTTAAGAAGAATATTTTTCGAATACAAGAATACTTTCAACTTTGGCAAAAACGCAGGTTTAAAAATTTAGGTTATTGTAATCCTTTAGGTCGGCAGATGTCAAAGACAATAGTTCACGGTGAACATAAACAAGGATACGAGTGAAAGTATTTCCAGTGATCTTCGCATGTATGCCTAATCATGCAAATGTAGAACATGTACATGAACATTTCCCAGGCTGATATTTCAACTTTTATTGCAGAGAACGTACCTATTTTCATTTCAGTAGGCCCCGAAAAGATGTGACGCTTAAATTACTTGTAATAAACAAGCTTCAAAGGAAAATGCCAAGTTTAAAAAATGTTACTAAAAAGTTCAATTTCGAAAAAATCATTTGTAGTCTGTTTCTATTGCTTTTTTTGCTTTTGAAAACGAACGTGACTCCATACTATACAAAATTGTTTACAAAGTATCTTGAAACTGCTAGCAATTCGTTTTCTCCGAAATCTTTTGTTCATGAAGTGCGCGTGTTCTCTTATTCCTATGTATTATTGGGTGCATCAACTATTTTTTATTTCACGTTGTATCACTTAATTAAAATGCTTGCTAGCAAAGGTATTAAATGTTTGTCGAACTTTAAAAATGAAAGTAGGTGAAAGTAGTAGAGGGCATATATATAGTTATTCAAGTTTAATGTAGCTACATACTACTATAAAATAAACCACTTTGATTTTGATTGAGTAAATATACATCACTATATTAAACAATATGATATAATGATATCATATTAAACAATATGATATGATATTATATATATGATATAATAAAATTATCGCAGGACTGATAGTGTCACTCCCCTATATCATTTCAGTCAATGCACACTAACGACGTTGGAAAAGTATTAACCTTCGCCAATGTTAAACTTTTCTTTGATAACCTTAAGAGATTAGTTAGTTATCAGTCTGTTGAAAAATCCCCCAATTATCATGTACATTTTTTACTTTTTACATCTCAGCATATGGCAAATTTTGCCAATTCAGAAGTCAAAAGTGTGTTTCAAGCAAGCATAGTCATCTAAGTGTTGTTGTCTAAAAAGCCATGCTCACTTCCGTATTCACCGTTCTGTCAAGGTTTAGCCAACTCTTAATAATTTCTATATACTTTAAATAAATGTGTTTTATCTTTATCCTTCTGATACATTGTTGACAGAAGTACCTAGCCAATTATAAAAGTATCCAAATTTAACACTAACTGGTACAAACTACCAAATGTACCAAATGAATCCTGAGAAAATAGAATGGATCGATGTTAAGTTATTCAAATATTTAATGATGAGTACCCGATAACATATAATAATTAAAAGTTGTTTATTGAACACAATTTAACATGATACGACTTTTTTGTTCTGAGACTCAATTTTTATCAACTTTCCTATTACTACTTTATTTAAAATTACAAATAGAAAGCTTAATGAAATATTTACCATATCTGAAAACTATACTACAGGCCAGAACAATATGTTTATGAAGTACCTGAATGAGTAGCAGTAGAATATACTGCTTTACGTACCTGAGCCTTAGCTGATCCTTGCATCAAGATTTACTTTTTGCAATACTTAATTTGAAAATTATAAACTCCAAGTGGATTTTGGGCTGTATTAAAGTGGAATGTCTACGAGTAAAAGCATTTTAGACTTTGAAAGTATTTGCAGTTACTGTAATGTCTGATACCAAAGCAATTTTGAGACTACTTTTCACGATTGGGTTGCTTTTCAGCTGTATCCAATAATTTAAAACTTTGATATATATCAAGATGAAAGAATACTTTTGTAATAGTGCTTAAAAGGTGGCTCTTGACTGTAAGTAAAAATAAAAAGGTGAAAGTGAAAAGTTTTTATTTTAACTCAAAGGGCTTTTTCCTTATACATTTTAGATGGCATTGCTTCATGGAACTCTGTATTGCAAAAAGGTAACATCACATGGGAAAATGTGAAAAGTTCAATACAAAATCGAGTAATGAAGAAAAACTTTGACTTTCAAGTAAATCTGAGAGCGAGAGAATAATAATACACTAGCTTCTGTGTAGAATTGTTCAAGCATATAAACAAATACTTCATCGTTTCATTGCAAAATTGCGTGGGCATGCCACATAAGTATTTGGCACATGCCAATACAATACCTATTATTGCCTTGTTAGCAGTTACGCATGCAGCAAAAGTATATTCTCGGTGTATCCAAATGTAGTTCCAGTAAAAATGTTTTGTATGTATTTTAATAAAGACGATTAATTAAAATTAAGACCTATTTATACGTACTCAGCAGGAAAGTTAGCTCCTTTTAAAAGCCTTTGATCAGTTGCCGTCATCGCTGATGTCCTAGACCAAACTGGAGTAATATTTTTAATACGTTTTGCTTTTGCATGATGAAAATGAGAAATTTCTAGCAACTAATTTATTGACGTTGTAACTTTCTTTAAAGAAACAATTTAGAAGTGTGCAAATTAGTTGTCACAATTAAGCCACACATACCATTAATGAATTGAAAATAAATTTAAATTTTCACAAACTGAAACAAAATGTATATTCTTATGTCAATCGAAGAAGCATATATTATATTAATTTACTAAATTAATGAATCTCATCATATTAAATATTTCAATATTCAACATTTTATAAAATGTAAATTCCTTTCCTTTTCTCCGTAATCTTAATACACAATACACAGTTCATTATATCGGAAGACATTCTGGACATTCAGATTAGAAAATCTTATAATCGGTAACACTAGAGAAGGGCGATTCCAAATACCGAATTTATTTAATTTTCACACCATTGATTTTTAAAAACATTTGCTGTTTTTTCCTATTCTTAGTTTCCTAATTAATAATACATATATGCAGCCACAAGGCTATTTTCCTCGTGTAATATACTTTTGATCAATAACACAAACTGCAAAGTCATTGAAATATATTAGTATATGCATGTCACTAAAAAGGCCATGACATTGAATGAAAAAAGGTTATAAAAAGATTATAAAGGATTATTTATAACAGTTCAGTTTTCCATATTGCTTGCTCAGTCGAAAGGCTTAAATTGGAAAGATATTTTGTTAATAATTTATCTTATTTATCAGAATACTATACTAGTGGAAATACAACGTTATAACAATGTTAAAATGATTTATTTTAATGTTTTTTCTCTTTACAGAAATACTAGTTTGGACTTTAAACTTGACCGATTCAGCTGAAAAATTCGCTATTCAGTTGCAACAATTTTCATCTTCAGTTTACTTTCCGGTGATATAAAATATCCGTCGTCAACTTTCCATCTTTTAAAATATCTAAACTTTGAAAGGATAAGCGCATAGATACTCCAACTCATAATATATACCATCTCACTATCTACAGGAGAGACTTGTCTTGACCGACTTTAAACTTTAAGTTTTCTAATAAATTATAAGCAAAGTATCTACTCCTACTACCAATACTCCCTCAACTTTCTACGTTTTCTCCTCGCGTTGTTTTTAGTGGTCGTGTCAGCTCCTCATCTTGCCTCCGCGCACACTACCCCCAAAGAGACAGTATCAAAAGTTGTGTATATACAATTTCTGCTTTCACTTGCCACCACACACCGTCACAGCCACCATCACCGACACTTTTGCTTTTTCCATTGCTCCACATTAAAAGAATTCCATACTCAAGTCCTATCGCCATCATAATCATCGTCGTCATCATTCTCGGCAGCAGTGGTAACATCAGCTTGCAAGCAACAGTACCGGAGCTACCAGAAAGACTGAAGCTATATACGTAATATTATATAGACCATCGGTGAGGTCTCTCTTTGCTGCTGTGTGTGTGCACCAAAGAAAGAGTCTCATGCATAATCAGAGTGTGAGAACGGCGAAACCAGGGACTTGGTGAAAGCAGTTTAGTTTAGTGAAAGTCTCGACAGTTGAGTGAAAGCCTCTGGTAAAGAGCCATTGTCTATTTATCTAGCCTGGTGCTAGTGCTCTTTCTATCCGTTTTTTCTCCATTCATTTTTGCATCATATGAACAATATGTATATAAAATAATATCTTTTACGCTGCACTACTTCATTCCATTCCAACATAACGGAAGATACGACTGAGCAACGGTATCGCCGCCTTTTTCTAACTGTAAACTATTGCTAGTGCTTCGTCTTCTCTTCATCTCTGAAGCATTCAAAATTTTCAAGAAGGAAGTGGGTTCTCAACTTATCGTTAGTGCAACTACTCAAGCAACTAAAGTGGTAGCTAAATAAAACTCACGAGGACAGGAGAAGGGAAAGTGGAGGAGTTTAAAAGTGTAGTGGTTGTAAACAGAACAACACGAGTATAAAAGCAAGCCGTGTGTCTCCTGCAATGATGTAAACCCAATATTGGCTACAAAATGTAAAGATAATAAGCAAAAGAGACAATCGACACTGAAGGACCTGACATCACATCAGAACCACTCATCATCTTTACGAACAATTTGCAATTTCTGTAGCAGGTAGAAAAGCACATTTAATATTAGCATCTTCTTTTATTCAAATTTCTCTGATTCTATGAAGAATCGGTCAGTAGAAACTCTGTCTTATATGTACTCATCAATGCATGAACATGAGAGCCAAGTAACGCTGTCATATCAAAAGTAACCAGAAGAAACGATAACATTAAAAACTTTCATGCTTACAGTAGACGCAAGTGAAAGTGGTATATTTCAAAAACAATCCTTTCATTTGGTTGTACTAATTTGGCAAAAAGCAGCTTTCCATTCGCAATATTTCATTCTTACAAAGTTTACTGTGTAAGTCATTAGAAAGACACACAGAGACAGAGGTAGAGAGAAAGAGTGAAAGTGACAGTGTTACACAGAGATAAAATAAAATGGACCCATTTTAGTCGTATAATTCATTAGTGACCCTTGGCTGGTTTCGCTCCAGGGAGGACAACATGAGAGGACTCATAATAAAAAATAATAACAAACAGGAGAAAATATTATGGTGCCGGCCGTCAACATCAAAGGCTTTATTTCTCACGGGCTAGATCTGCAGCATCAGCCTACTAATAAATCTTCTCTTGTCCTTTTCCCTGTCACCGTCATCATCGTCAACTAACTAATAATATGACGAGAACACCCTCCAAGGAAGAACCAGTTAAATTCGTAGCAATAATATTTACTGCAAAATACTACACTACATATTCATACTATACCATGTCAGTCCTTTGTGAGGATGAATCAACAAAATAAAATAACAAAAGAAGCCTATACATTACATCAAATACTTTATATAATCATCGTACTTCCACTAGCGCCACAAGACCGTTGTCCCGTCATCTAGCAAAGCGCAAGGATATGTGAGTTTAGATCGTGGAAAGATAACCGAAGTCTAGCTCTAGCTGCTCTTGTCTCGGTATGGTCATTCCAGACTTTCCAGGTTTCTACTCCCATGCTACATGGGAAAGTAAATAGCAAGGGTGCTAAACAAGTATGTTTAAAGCAATGATATTTGGAAATGTGACTTCATAAACTAAACTGTATCAAAAACAGAGAAAGAGAAAGCACATAACAAATGCATTCGGAATCATTGTAGCTGATAGTAATTTGCTAATTTACATAAATTGTAAGTAATACATAATAATGCCAACACGATACAACAAACTGAATGGAGAGCCACAATGAGCATGAATACATTAGTTATTGTGAAACATATCCGAATGTTTTCATGAAACCCTACTACAAAAACATTTTAATTTTATCAAATCCGCACCAACCGGCTAGCATCACTCTAGTGATGTATACCACTTTCTCGTGCAGCGTTGTTGGCTAGAAAATGTAGAAAAGAAGTGAATTAAAGAGAAACAAGAGCCAGTATAATAGTATCTACCTGTCTGCCTATACGCTGCACACAGTGGCTCACGTCTATTGATACATAATAAGCTTGTCAGTGTTTCCGTGTAACGTTCACACTAGAAAATCAAAACTACACAGAGGCGAGACCAGAGCTCTTTTTCTAAGAGAATCACAATCTTTCAAAAGCAGGATTAGACTTAGAGTAGGGCAGAAGAAAAGACGCTGGCAACACAATTGAAGGTGAATCGGCGAATAATAATAGATTGGATGAAGAGAGCAGAAAGTAATAAAATAGCCGTAAGCACATACTAACAACTTATCAGACACACTAGAACACACTAGAGGAGAAAGAAGAAAAACATACAATAAGGAAGAGACTGAGAAAGAGAGAGAAACTTTTTTTGGGGAAGGAAGATGAGAAAAGGGATTTGTTGGTTCCTTTTGGGAGCATACATCTTTGTGCCAATTGTTACGGAACATAGTGTAGTTGTCGCCGACTCTTCTTCATCGTCTTCCTTGCCATCGTCGTGGAATAGCCATACAATTTTTAACAAGCGGAGTGGCAGGAGCATATTGTCAGATTCCGAATACAAGTTTCATCAGCAGCAACAGCAGCAGCAGCAGCCGTCTATTTCCACTTCATATGGCAACAATGGCTATGGTATACCAAAGATTCAAGGACAGGGACAGACGGATGAAGGAAATGAAAACTCGGCACTCATAGCAGAAGGGCCCAGTTCGAGAAGCCGGTTCCCAGCGATCCCGGCTTCTGCATCTGGAGCCTCTGCAGCCAATTCCGGAACGATTCATGATAGCCAACAATCTTCATTTGATGCACATCATCTGGAGCATCATGGGGTCGGAGAAAGACCGGAACAACTGATTCCTGAGGTAAAAACTAGTTACGTATTTTCATAGAGTGCTATTTTAAAAGTAGTCAATTTCATTATTTATGCTTTGGCACTGCATATTGCAATCAACCTAACACGTAATATACACAATTATTTATAAAACGCGACAAAGGTATAATACAATACCCTCCCCAAATAATAAAAAGTGCTGTTAGGAATGATTTTTGAAACGAAAATTTTGACTTGATTAGGAATATAATTAATGGAGCTTTCATCACTTTACCTATTATAAAACATTATTATAAACAAGTCTTTGAGAAAACCAAGTGTTTTTCCTGAAGTTGTAACTGTAAAACAAATTAATACAATTTAGTAGCAAAATTAATGCTTGTCTATGAAATTAACCTCCAAATACGACAGTTTCCTTTTCGTAAATACATCAAAATTTTACAGAAACGTCAGGCAAAATAAGTTTTGTATTGGCTCAGCATATCTGTAGCGTCGACCGACAGTAGCTCTGTCATAAAAGCTTTGCTTTCAACTTTTTCATTTAGTTTAACAGTTTTATAAGAATTATATTAAGGTTCTTCTTCTAAATGAAGAGGGACATGATAATCAATTCAATGACCATAATCGAAAAGGATGTACAATGTATTTTGAAAGGAAGGACATATATGACTTTGTCAAAAATTGGAAAATAGAAGTTAGATTTTAGCAAGCACATTTGAAGCTCTACTATAAATGATTGTGGTGGCCTTTCGTATGAAAAAGTGACAATATCGGAAAGTTGTGGTATTTCTTGCTATCTTTATTTGTTGACGTAAGCATTGAATAGACAGACGCAAACGGAAGTAATAATTTGATCCATTATTTCATTGCAAAATGTGCTAATGTCCAAATTCTGTGTCGCTTTAAGCCTGTCACAAATCGAAATAGGTGACGCAACAGGAATCAAGTTACATGACTTTGAAAAACACCATGTGAGTATAGGCAATCAACACTTATCAGCAATACACGACAAAGCACTTTTTCTGTAAGCTGTTTTAATAAGAAATGGTCTTGACAAAATGAAATTCCTAATCACTTACAATCAGCTCGAGGGAAGATCGGAAGA
>JAQFYG010002774.1:0-13856 GCA_034694325.1 Entomobrya corticalis
ATTGATAATAAACGGATTTTAGAAAAAAAAACTCAAATTTCAGGGAACAAAGATGGTTTATTCAGGGAACAAAAAAACATTCCCTTAATAAAATTCAAGACGATCAGAATGAGTCCATTTATTACGTAGCTGAAACGTAGTGAAGCGTAGTTATGCTTTTGTCGTGTTTGTCTGCCTGTCTGTCCGTCTGTCCGTCCGCGCTCTAACTTCATTATACGTCGCTCGATTCTTCTCAAATTTGGTACACAGATTGTTAATGGCAAGACCTCGTTTGGGATTGAATTTCAGCCTCCGGGGTCAAACGCCATGGGTGCGGTGGTCGGTTGAAGGTCCCCATGTTAGCTTATGGGCAAAAAATTTTTATTGCATATTTCGATAGCAGCATCAAAGGGGATCAATTTTTGTTCAGACACACTAGGTCAAATGTCACTCCAATGTTCGCCAGGGATTAAAAATGTGAAAAAATGTCAAAAACTTTTTATTGCATATTTCGATAGCGGCGACAAAGATGATCAACTTTTATGAAGGCACCTCATGTCAAATGTCACTCCAAAGAATTAAAATAAAATAAAAAATAAAAATCAAAATTAATGAAAACACCTTTTAGAAGATGCATGGCTAGTTTTGAGATTTCGGGCTGAAAACGTCGGATTATGGAGTGTACATGTAAGAGAGGGATCAAAATGGTTTAAATGCTTTAAATATTTTGGATAATAAGTTAATGCCTTTTTCACAAGTTGGTTAAATTTGTTCCAGTGTCATGTAGACTGGCATTGCATACCAGAAAAGATCGTTGTCTTTGTGAAAGCACCTGAAAAATTTTATAAACTCAGAATTCCCGAAGAAGCAGATAAAATTTGTAAAGACCATGATAATAATGGAATGCATAAAACATAAAATTGCTATTTTGCATTTGGAATAAACTGTATCTTAATAAAAAAATAAACTTTGAAGTTTAAAATTTTGTCCAAAATCTTTGTTTTCATGATAATTAATTTTGTTTACACCTTTTGTTCACACGATAATGTACAACATCATTTCAGTTTCCGTAAATACCAATTTTAATGGAAGTTTTATAGACTGAGAATTCCGGAAGAGGCAGATAAAATTTGTAAAGACCATGATAATCATTCATTGCACCACACATAGTAAATTTCATTTTTGACTAAACTGTACTTTAATAAACCATTAAAATTGAAGTTCAAAGTTTGCACAATAAATTTGTCTGATAATACATATATACAAATACTTTCTATTGTTCACAAGATAAATTACAGCATCATTTCACTTTTTATAAGTGCCAATTTTAATGAATTATTAAGTCACATTCTTATGAAGCAGCGTAAAAATTATGTACATGAGGTCGATGATGACACAAAACATGATAACCTTGAAAGCATTGAATTTGTAATAAAAAATGCTATTCTGGTAAACAGTATGTAAACAGTATTAATTTTAGATTGTAATGTAGAGTTTAATATAATCAAAAATTTTTTAAGGTAAATTAATGAGATATGTTAAGTAAACGAATTGTAATTTTAATTTGAACTTTTTTTATAAATATATATAAACAATGATGTTATTTTTAATGAAACTATGCAATATTATTTTTAATTGTAAACCTGCAAATTGAAGTAATTTATAATCAATGATTTCTTCGTGTCAATTGAAATAATTTCCTTATATGTACATTTGTATGAAGGGCTCCATCCTGACAATAAACTAAACTAAACTAAATTAAGGCAAAAGTAAACTTTCATTTTTTATTGATTAAATAAAATGACATTTTATTTGTCCATGCTTACGTTAGCATTGGCAGCTTTTGGCAAAATTCTAGCAATTATTCTATTTTGGGATTTAAAGCATACATAGAGAAACGTGTGTTAAAATTGACCCTTTTCATTATGAATGTGGTGCAAGCTGCACTATAAAAGCACATAGCACGCTTTTATGAAAGATTAAAATCTTTTTTTGCAATTTTCTCCAAAACTTTCCTGAAAAACAAGAAAAAACAATAACAATGAAGTCAGAAACCAACCCGTGTTTATAAATATTTTATGCTTTTTTTAAACCAGTTTCATGTAGCGCGTGTCAAAAGAATTTTTTGTTGTCAAAAATACTTGTCAAAAATGTCAAATGATGGGTGGCCGAAATGATAAATAGGCCGCTTACAAACGTCAACAGCAGCCAACAAAAAAGTGAAACTTGACAATATCCATTGGTTGTGAAATTAGCGGGTGCAGGAAATTTAATTACGTCTTGGTTCATCAAAAAGTTTCTCAGGTACATTATCCTAGACCGATAAGCTTCCATAAAAATTTGCTTTTCACAGAGTATATTTGGAAAATGTATTTTCCGTTTTACTTTCAACCTACATATTTTTAATATCAAACCTATCCAACTAGGGTTTTTATGGTTGAGCGATTTTTATATAAAAAGAAGCATTTTAGATTACATTCTGGGTTTAAAAAACATACTGTAAATTGAATAAATATAGCTTACTAACACCTTTACTGATATAATCAAATTAAGTTTTGTTCCTGCACTTTTTATTCATTTTTTGAGTTAATGGAAAATATTCAGCCTGTGTAATATGCTCATAAACCTGTTATTTAAATTGCAAAAGCTACAATCGGTGACTTCATACATGTAAAGTTAGTAGTTAATTCCATGTCTGTTAAATGAGTACAACAAAACCCTTTCATGGGCCTGGCAATTATTTACTGAAAAAAACTGGAAAGAGTCATGTTCAAGTTTTTATTCTGCACAAGAAAGCAAATATGACAAAAGTCAGAAAATTCTTTTATTTTCCCGTACCGTTTGCATATACATACCTGCAATGCATTTCCTGGATGTTTGTGCCAGCGTATGATACAATTTTAATTTGGTTTTTAATTTAGCATTAGCCACTTTTGTCGATATTCTAGCATTTATGTATCCTTTTCGCTTTCTTTAAACACACACAAAATCTCTTGACCTTGATGATCGTTGGATGGTTTGATACTATATGTGTAAGAATTGATTTCTGTCTGGTTTTGGACACACCCAGTCGTCAAAATTCCACCAAACTGAAAAGATAGAATTTTTCCGGATAATATTTGTACTTGGAAATTATCAATTTAATCCAAAAAGGCACACGGCCATCGTATTATCTTCATCATTTACCGAGAAATTATAACTAAGGTTATATAAAATAATATATTATAAATTTTTTTTTTGCTGAAATGGCTAAAGTTAAAAATTCGATCACAAGAAATGAAAAAAATGTTCCAAAGAGTAAGGCTGTTTACTATTTAATCCGAATGATTGTATTTCTCGGAATATTAACTGGAACGGTTCCTTGGTACTGGAACAAAACTGCAAATCAAATAAAAAAGTGGAAAAACCAAGCCTTTGTTTTTTGGTTATTAGCAAGTTTATTAGTTTTGATAAAGATTATAAAAATATTTTGTAACAACTTATATTCCATATTGGAACCAATTTTAGATCGGGAGATAGATTTCAAAGAACTCATTCCTAATCTTGTATCTATTTTTCTTCTTGGCGTGGTGATTATCGTCAAACTTTTTGCATATTTTCATGAAAAATACGTCAGAGAATATTTAAATAATTTGGTAAAAACACTTTCAATGGAAACTGAAGCAACCGCTTCACAAGGGAATTCATTAGTTTACAAAATAGTAGGTATGGTATCAGTGGTCATGTTCGTATTTCTGTGTGTAAAGTTTATTCAAAGATATCAGCTAGTTAGTGATATCCAGCAGCATAATAGCATCTTAATTTACATTCTGTGTGGAATTTATGTGGGTTATGTGGCATATGGGTGAGTTTAATATTGGTTTTTAAAAACTGAATTTTTATGATTTCAACTCATTATAATTTAATTACAGATTTGAATATCATTTTATTTTATTTTCAGAAATCTGTCGTTAGGACGGGAGCTTACTGAAGCGAGAGAAAAAACCAGACAAATAGCAGATTGGAGTCGAAATCAAGAAGAGGATCCTCGTCGTGTGCCATTATTGTTTAAGAACATCTAAAAAATTTGAGTGTTCTTTGCAAATTCTAATTTTAGGAATTATATTATCAAATAAATAATATATGCAATTTAACAAACATATTGCACGTAGCCAATGTAAGTCACAATTTGAAAGCAAAGCAATTTACGTCAATTCCAAAAAAAATTCAAATTTGGATTATTATCCAAAAATATATAAACACAATTCAGTAGTTATAGTTTACTTTGATTTTCCGAAATATGTAAGCAAATGATACAATTTAATAACCTTGAAAACATAAAATATTTGGTAATAAATAGAGTAGTGGTACGGAATTTAAATGGTTTTTGTTACAAAACTTTATTTTTGTGTTTCCGTTTTTCACTTTCAAAAATTCACTTTATTTTGAAAAGAAAAAGGTATCCTTAAACATAAGAGAAGAGTCTACCTGGCTGATTTCTTGGACGTGAGCCACATTTTTTCCTCTGCTCTCTATTTACTCCTACTGAGGTAGCAAAGTGGCAGTATGGAGCTCTGCATAGTGCCACAATTTACATGCTGCCACATTGCGACCTTAGTAAGTGGCTGATGGGAGTGTGCATGCTGCCACATTGCGACCTTAGTAAGTGGCTGATGGGAGTGTGCATGCTGCCACATTGCGACCTTAGTAAGTGGATGATGGGAGTCTGCATGCTGCCACAATTTACATGCTGCCACCTGCCACATTGCGACCTTAGTAAGTGGCGGATGGGAGTCTTCATGCTGGAGTATAGTAGAAGTAGAGTAAAGCTCTCTACCTGATGAGGCCAAGGCTAGGCCGAAACGCATTAAACCTTACACATTTTAAACATATGATTTTGAAGATCACAGCATATCTGTCATTATTTGTTGGTGCACTTAGTGCAGCAACGGGCCCCCTTCTAGTATGACATAAAGCAACAACTCCTGTCTGAGCTACTGGGAAAGTAAAAGCGCATTACAAGCGCATTCTGTATTTTTGCCTGTACTCCTTTCAATTCTTCCAAATCAATTATTTGTTTTCTTTAGTCACGCAATATCTTTGGTTTGTGAGCATGTAAGTTGTTGTAAGGCTTGAATTTTGCAATCATGATTTTTGGAACAAGCAAAAAAATGGGGGTAGAAGCAAATATATTGCCAAATGAGCGCATTCCTAGACGAAATGAATAATAATGGTTCTTATCGATCCAGGCATACATCAAATAAACGTTTAGATGAGCCAAAAAGCTCGGAATATCAAGATATTTTACCTATTCATTGACTTTACAATGACAAAAACTGCTTCATTATTTCCGTTTTATACAAATAAAACTTGTTTGGCACATTTTATGGCCTTTACTAGACTTCTATATGAAGTTGTGTTAGAACAGTTCATGATGCAACTGATTTGAATATTACAACTTACGATTAGTGCTCAGATTGTTGTTTTTTCCATTCCACTATCTACGTAATAATTAATCCACACAAAAAAGAATTTTTACCACAAAAACTTTATGACAACCAGGAACAATTTTTCATTTTATACATATACATTTTATCTCATGCATATTTGTTCGGCCAAGGATCAACTTATAAATTTGGAAATATTGAGATCGGGACGAAGGAACGTGATATATCACGGTAAAAACAATCGACACAACGCTCATTTTTTTCTTTATAATTGCGATTTTTAAAAACATTTATCAGATACACGTTTTCCCTAGTTTGTGTTTGTTCTTTTTGCATATAGCATATCTTCTTGCCTTAACAATATTTTGCCAAAAACTAACTGAGTTTGTGATCAAGCTAAAAACTAAGGAATCTGACCGATTAAATATTCACAAGATGCTGAAAATGGTTTTTATATTTCTTTTGTTTTAAGGGCACACAATTGCGTAGTTTGAACGATGACATCTTTCCTAGACCGCTACGTATCCTATAACTTTGCTTTGCATGTGAGGGATCCCAAGTCAGATGTGCAAGCTCCAAAATTTATGTAAAAAACTAAAAAATTTTTGGTGGCATGTTGTAAAGGTCTATTTGACTTATTCAAAACCGCTTTTAAAAATATACGTCCCTTTAACAAATTTTTCAGTAAAAGCGACTTAATAATGAAAAAGTGGCTTGGTAAACATTCTCCACAGCACGCAGACATTATCCTAGGAAGTTCAACATTTGCCATAAAATGTAACTTAAAATTATCTATGAGGCGTTTTTTAATTTTTTATTTTTAATGTACTTTTTGAAAAATTTTAAAGTTTTTGACAAAAATTCTGGAGCTCGCCCATCTGGCTTGGGATCCCTCATGTAGCATTTGTTTAGAATTAGAATGGTTTGCTGCATCCTGTTTTTCAAATTAGTTATCAGAATGTTTGTTGCTCAAAATCATAATTATTATAAAATAGACTTTCTATACACAACGAAAAAAACTCTCTGAGATTGTGACCAAAATCTTGGAAGTGTCTAATGGTAGTATATATATCTAAATTTAGAATTTTATATCGTTTTTCAAATGAGGTGACAGCGGATGGTACCTACAATTAGTAAAAAGCAATATTGAGCATTTAATCGACTTTTAATTGTCTACTCAGCGTCTTTTATTTTCAAATATCCTACAGTGTAATTTCAGAATAACTAGCCACAGCGTCTGCTGAAAGGTTTTTTGCAAAAGTGAACTTGTGCAGCTTCTCTTTTATCATCGTTTTCATTGCCAATTCAGATATTAAAGGTACCCATAAGATCAGTGAGCACATTTTGATTATTAATATTGAGAAACATTGGTGTCTATACTCGAGATAGATCTTGGGATAAACTTCATTAATTTGAAGCTAAAAATAGCTAGTTATCTTTTTTCGTTTATCTGAGAATCTTGAAATGGAAAGGAGAATTTTGCCTGTTTTCCATATTGCTTAGTATGAAAAAGTTTGCGTGTGGCAAAAACGAAATTTACAGATAAATACTCTTAACATGTATATTGCTGTCCAGCTTTTAAATCGGAAATAGAATAAGGCCAAGAAAAATAATATTTCATCGCCTCAACAGCAAATAATTTTGTATATTTCTTTTCTGTTTTGTCACATTAGGTTTGCTTTTATAATTTTAGAAGAATTTAAAACTACATTTTAGAGTTTAGTAAACCAGCTAATTCTAAATTATATTTGCTTAAACATAGAATGATAATTTAACATCATTACGGTTTTTTAAATCGATAATTTTGGGCGTCATGATTCCACAAACTCGAAAAATAAAAAAACCAGGAAAGAAAAGAAAAAAAATCCTGCGCATTTTTAATGCCACCCACTTAAGAAAGAAAAATTCTCAAACAAAATCAAACTATTAAAGGTAATATACACCTATTATATATAAATATAAATATATTATATATAAATATCATACACGTGGCAATTTCAATGCCAAAAGTGCTCAAGACCAATTTTTCAACTTGACTTTTGACTTTGTCTGTAATCAGCTTTTTGGCTTCTAAAATCTACTGCTTTATGCAAAATTTAGTGATTGAGGTTATCAAATCAGATAATTAATTCTCATTTGTTTTTGGTTAACTGATTTGCTTAACATGACTAGGAAACAAGATACAAACGTAGAAGCATAAAAAACCAAAAGCTTTAGTAGGACGAATACTGGTTTTTAACAAGGCCTGGTTCATGACAAGAACTACTGTTAATTTGATAGGACACATCATAGTAAATTTAAAGTCAATAATTATTCATGAATATAATTAATAAACAAGTAGACGAATATGTCATTATTGCGGCTGTACTTCACTAGGTAACACCCCTTTCAGCAGCCACAGCAGTGGTGTATAAATAAGACCATTCATATTTAAAATTGCATCAGTCTCTCACAGCCCGTCTTACTAGTTGATTTGTGCAAAACATTCCCAGATTTTCTGCTATTTAAAAATTTCCGAAACCTATTGAAAAAAATAATTTTCAAACAATTGTACACCAAGTTTGAATCGTCATGACTAATCCCGAACGATACGAATCTTGTGACATGATGATCGACAAGAACGCCTCTATTTTTCTTCCAATCGTCTATACAAATTAATGGAGTGGCCGAATGCTGTGAACGTGCTGGACTATGGATGCGGACCAGGGAGAAGGGCTTTCTCCCATATTTTTCCACGAGTGGAAAAATTCGACGGACAAATGTATTCCGTAGACATCTCCAAGGAAATGGTGGAATACGCAAAGCTCCCTTGCCCACATAAACGTATTCACTATACTGAGGGGGAGATCATGGGAGATTTCTTGTTCATGGATGTCAAGTTTGACAATACTTTGTCATTTTATGCGCTCCACTTCATTCGGGATATCAAGTAATTTGTCAATACATAATATATTAATTATATCTGTAAAAGGAAAATTCATATTATAATGCTGCAAAAAATTTTTATTATTTTTTAGATCGGCGTTCAAGGGTTTTCATAAAATCCTGAAAGACGGTGGTAATCTTGGATTCATGACTTTAACGGCAAAGTCTATAAGTACTGTTGCTCTGAAAAAAATTTCGCAACTGGACAAATGGAGGAGTTACAAGAACGGCTATAAGCAGTTCATGGTCAACTGGTCCGAGTATCCAGAAAACGGCAAAAACAATGAAGAAAATAAACTTCAGCATTTCCAGAAACTACTGAACAAGTGCGGATCCCATGTCAAACATTTAGACGTTCAGGAACGAAAGTATAGCGACGCCGAAATTGACTTATTTCTAGAAATTTGCTTGGTCGTCAACCCATTTCTGGACAGAGTTCCCGAATCAATGTATCCCGAATCGAAAGAAGAATACAGAAAAGTTGTTACTGCCTTTGTTGGCGCTCCCAATGACACGAAGCGAATAACCATAACACACGAACATGCATTCGCTGTTGTTCAAAAACTGGAAAACCCCGAAAAATGATAAAATTCATTAATACTGCACCGATATGAAATTTATTTTGTCTCCAACTTTTTATTTTTGGTATTATTACGGAAACTTATAAGTAATTTCTGAAAATATTAATAAATTTGGTAAATGCTTCTTTAATGATTTTCCTAATCTTCATTAAAATTGTAAATTTTATTTGCCCTGTTTCCTATTGTTATCCTATTTCTGGAAACGCAAATCCCTTCTTCCAAAATTTTTACAAATTTGCGGCACAAAATAGTATGAAAAAAAGCAAAATACATCCACTCTATTCTCTGGTTTTTATAATAAGCTGCGCAAGAAGCTAAAAAATATAATTTAATTTGCACTAAAGCCAAATAAATGTTTGTATTGACTGCATGAGTGATTGCGTCTGATAACTGGTTTTGAAGATTAACCAATTTTTTTGTATTGAGGCAAACCAAGTGATGAGTAAACACCCAATAAAACGCTTATCTAAAATTATCACCTTTTTAAATCACTATCCAGCATCTCAGAAAATTTGGCAAGAAATAAATGAGATAAAATTTTAACATAAAATTTACCATCTTATATTTAACGCCATCGAGCTCAAAGCAAATTTCAGTCAAGTTTGAATTCTTGGCGTATGGAAAGGGTTTATTAAGTACATGTTTGCTAGACCGTAACATACAAAAAAACCTGTTCTTCCATCTCAGCAAGAAGTTCAAAGGCACAAAACTTGTTCCGCTGAACAATACAATTAATAAATTTATGCTTTAATCTTTAAACTGAAAACCATAGATCATGTTCATCTATAATAAAAGTGATCATTTTGATAATATATCAAATCAGACAAAAAACTTCGAAAAATAAGTAATAGCCAAAGTAATAATTAGCCAAAGCAACAAGAATTGGAAATCAACAGAAAAGCCCCAACTGCTTATTAAGTGACAGTTTTGTCGATGTAAACGCTACTACTGTAATAATATTATAAATAATTTGGAATAATATAACGAATTTTATTTCAAATTTTAGATAAACTCTAGACATTTTTAATTAAAACTTCTTCACTATACGTCGTTTTATTGCATCAAACAATAAAAACTATTCTTTTAACTTTTTTTTAAAACATTTGCACTCACAAGAAAATATTTTTATTAAATCACTTACACATTGCTGAGGCAGCTAAATTATATTTTTTAAACAAGTTGAAGAGAAACAATTCCTAAATTACACCTATTTTCATCACATCTCATTAGCAAACCACAATTCCCGTAGACACATTTCCTGCTATAATAATCACTCTAAAAATATGGAGCAAGTTGGCACCAGACATGACAAAACCAGCGGGTTCGCACACTAAAACCCAGACCCACGGGTTTAAACGATTAATATGGGCTTTAATAGGTAGGTGGGTTTTAACGGGCAATATGCAAAAATACGTATTTAAATGGAGCCATAGAAAACGCTCGCTTTTAAATTTTAAATGCTACAATGGTGAAACCCGGTACCCATTAAAACCCACCTGTAAGAGTTTATAAGTGGGTCCAATAAAACCCGGGTTAAAACGGGTTTTCCGCAGCCCATTTCACCCATGTGCCATATCTGGTTGGCACCCGACGATTTGTAAATTTTTCTAACTCGTAGTCATCTTTTTGGCTCATAATCAAGCGTAATGACATAACTGGCACACAATTGACCGTTTGTTCATGGATTTTCAATGAAAACGTATGACTTCAATTTAATAATGTAACAATGTTCGAAATAAATATATATATTGATAGCGAAAAGCAACAGTCGTGGACGAGTTCAATTTCAAGATTACGTTTTAATTCCATTTAAGATGTGCAAATATACCTAGCAAGTCATTATACATACTATCGCGAGTTATTTTTTGCAAAACTTTGTCTAAAAATGCAGCATAGGATTATTATTTTTTATTCTTAAACTTGTAAACCAGTTATCCCACGTTTTTCATCTATCTTTAGATCCTTATTCTTAAAATGGAAATAAATACCTCTTCAGGCTATGGACAGTGAAAAATGTTAGACTTGTAGCCCTTTTAATCGATTAAATTTGCTACGTGTATTTGTGAAGGTTGAAGATATAACAAAATATAAAAAATAATCATATTTGTCGAATATGATATTCAAGTATAGCAAATATCTCATATATTTTATGATGTACGACCAAGGCCTTCTTTCTATTAGAAGTAAATTATCTTGATTAGGTTTTAAAGCTTTTTTATTGCGAATTGTACCATAACATAATACGGCGAGGAATTTTGCTACCCGGATTTCTAGTTTTTCATTTTTTCCCAAATTAATCAATAATTACGTATAATTATTAATTGTACGTAATGTCTGACAAAATATATAATTATTATATTCCCATAATTAATTACCATATAACAAAGAGAGACGATATCAAAGTAAACTTTAAAGACATTTTGACCCTGAAATATTCGAAGAAAGATTTTTTTTAGACAAAAACAACTTTTAAGATCTGGAAAATTATTTTATTCAGAATAATCGGAAAATTTTAATGCATATTTAGTACGTTATTTGAGATAGGCTCTGGCACAAGTAGTCATGAAAAAAAAAACCAACCAAATAATTTGGCAATTATTGCTGAACCATTGTCTATTCAAAATAATGGTATTCAGCGATTGTGGGTAAAATTAACTATTTATTTTTCAAACTTTTGGTTTTATTTTATTTATATTTTTATATATCTTGTTCCTTTTTCTCATTAATTTTAGTGGCATTTGGAGGTGTCGGTCTGGGACTGTCATTGTCATGGACAGCAACTGCTCTTCCAAGTATCACGGAAACCCATCAAATTGGGCACGATTTGAGCCCTACTGAAAAGTCCCTGATTGGTTCAATCTTGACATTGGGGGCTCTAATTTCTTGTCCAATTTCCGCATACGCGATAATTGCATTTGGGCGAATTTCAACACTGATTTATTTGTCAATTTTTGCTCTACCGGGCTGGGTAGTACTAAGATCGGGGTCAAGCTTTCCCCGCTTATGCGTAGGTCGCATATTAACTGGAATGCTACAATCGTCGTTCCAGTTTTTGTCAAGGAATTGGCTTCATCTCAAAATCGGGGTGTTCTGGGATCCATGTTTTTGATCATGATCTGTGTTGGCAAACTTATTTCGTAAGTCAAAATTCATACTGTTTTCAATTTACAAACAATAATGTCAAAAATTTTAATTTCTTTTTTAAATTACATATAAGAACCGAAGTTAAAATTCTGGTTTCCGCAAGATATGCATCACTAATTTGCGCAGTTCATCCTATTCTTCATGCCTGTTTACTGTTAATAATTTCTGAATTGTCTACATTTTAATGAATCGACAACCTATTGAAACCCAAGATATATTGACAACCAGCTTTGAAAATGGGATTTAAGATCAACTACAAAATCATTTGAATATTACATTTGGACCGGTCCAAAATGCAATCAATCATCACAAATTTGCTAATGCCGCCAAACCAATCACAATTGTTCTTCTTTTAACTTTATTGGCCCAAATTTGTGGCATAAATGTTGTCACATTCTTTAAAAATGAAATGTTTCCAGACTCTTCTGAGACGCCACAAACAACAAAAGTTGTCTGTTTACTATTGATTTTTTACTCAAATCAATTTAAAGTTTGTTCAGAATCCGGAAATGGCAACTTTGCTGCCTTTGTCATTTTTGGTGGTTTATTGTTTGGCCTATTGTTGGGGAGTTGGAAGCATAATTTGGCTCATAATGTCGGAAATTATTCCGAGTAAAATTATTGGTACATTTTATAAACAAAATATACTTTCTCTATAAGAAGTTCATGAATATTGTTTGGTCGTTTATCTCTTTGAAGTGCTTTTTCAGCACACATTTCTTCATTGGCTAACGCTCTCTACTGGACAGCAGCGTTTCTGATAACTCTTTTGTACCAATATTTTTCGACTATCGTCCTATTGTACATTTGGTTTTTTACATTTTCTGTGATTTGCGTAATTGGAAGTCTCTTTGTTTTCTTCTGCCTTCCGGAAACTAAAGGAATTTCCCCCTAATAATGCTCAGCCACACAAATAATAATAATAATAATAATAATACAAGTTCTTTGCAATTGCAAAACTACAAAAAACACGGAAAACTATATTTATTTTGTATTTAATTTAATGCGTTTTTTTGTAAATGAAAAGGAAATAAATAACTAGGTGAGATACGTGGGGATTATCAAGTTAGATGCAACAACTTTATTTCACTCTCATTTTACAACGGTTTGACCCACTTAATTCATTTTTCAATATAGTTTCTCTTTTTCTTTACACACTTTTTCCACCTATTTTTAAGAGCCTTTTTACCGTTGGAGTAAAATGCTGGGCCTCGATGTCCAAGCCAAGAAATTACACTTTTTCACTTGTTCGTCTGAACTATACTTCCTCCCACGCATGTACTTTTACAGTTTTGGAAACAAAAAATAGTCTGATGGGGCAAGGTTAGGGCTGTTAGGATGGTGATTTAGTTCAATAAACCCGGTGTTGTGTAGTTTTTGCTTGGCGACCTTCAAAGTGTGACATGGTGCATTATCATCCGTCGAGAAAAATTTCCATAAGAAAAACTCCGTCGTCCCATCTATCTTTGCCGCGTTTCTTTATATAGGCAGCTTTTAGCTTCTCCAAAATTTTTGCATACAATTGCCCAGTCAATGTTTTCCCCTTATAGAAAAACTCCGTCAGTAAAACTCCCATCCGATCCCAGAAAATTACTATCATGATCTTTGCACTCGACGTTTTACGTATAGCCTTTAAAGGGGGCTATGAGCCAGGTTGAAGCCATTGTGATGACTGCTTTTTTGTCTCTGCCTCATAGTGATGAAGGTAGAATTCATCTCCAGTCACAATTTGCCCCAAGAAAAAATCTTTGTCCATAGAAAGGAGGTTGAGATTCTCTTGGCTCGCTTGCACTCTGTATTT